>JBAMIE010180171.1:0-13354 GCA_037177295.1 Kaempferia parviflora | reverse complement strand
GCAGGTGGCGAGCGGGTGGGTGGTGGCGCCCAATGGTCGGCGATCGCCTAACAAAGGGCGGCCGGTGGGGAAAGTGGTGTTGATGAATTTGTTAAGGCGTTGTTTGATGAGATAAGTTAGGAATATTTTTGGCATATTAAATTTTGAGTCGTAATCTAATCCGGATTACATAGTATTTGCTTTGTAATTCAGATTACATTACATTACAAAATTAAAATGATACTAAACAAAGTAATCAGCCTTGTAATGTAATCTTGATTACATTACAAGTCAAGATTATGCCCTACCAAACATAGAAAAATTCAATCATACACTTCTAAACTGAAGAAAGAGCCAAAACTGTATCCAAAGGTACTAGAACTATGTTAAATGCAACATCCATTTACCATGAGAATATTTGCTATGCTGGAAAAGTCACTATGAATAGATCCTATTGAACACATTCTTGTTGATATTTTATAAGATAGTTTGCTTGTAATGTTGGTTCTCTTGCATGGACAATAGCTCATAGTGAATAGATTAGTTATTGTCAACCAAGTTGTGTTTCTCCTAAGTATTTGGTGTTATTACTTTTTATCCCTCCATTGATGTAGCAACAAACATTGCATAATATATGTTGCATGATAGTTTAGGGACCGACTCTTGCATATCTCATAGCTAATGGATTATTTATTGGTGATCAAGTTGTGCTTCCTAATGATTTGGATGTATTCTTTTGCAAATGTTTATTGTCCTTATATTATATAGAACTTGTAGGGAAAGTGAAGTGGACCAATCCAGCATAGTCGAGGACTCAGATTTCTTCCCAAATTGCACACGACGAAAGCCCTCAAGTAAAATCCTCTTCTTCTTCTTTTTGTTTTTTTTTTTTTACCTTGAACGTGTTTTTTAATTTCTTGTCTTTCTTTAGCTCTCTTTTCTTTTGCTTTATCCTTTAAACTTTTTCTCTTTTCCCTTCTTATTATTTATGTATTTCTTATAATGTTTTCTTATTTCTTAGTTCTTACACATTGTTTTTTAATATTTTTTAGGTATAATATATAATCATGCCTCCAAAATATTTATCTAGATCTCAAAAAAGAAAAAAATAATAAAGAGAAGAGACACTTATTCAAAGTCAAACGGGAGATATTAATAAATACTTTAATATTACTAAAAAAAATATATATGTAACAGAAGATTGAAAACAAGATGGCTGTTGAACAAGAAATTGTGAATGACTTGGATGAAGAAGGTAATGATAATACTTCTGATGTTCAGCCTGAAACTATAAACCAAGAGATTCCTTCACATTTAAATATTGATGATCCTGGAAAATGGGGAAAAAATGATCAAAGTTTAAGAGAATTTTTAGTGGAAAAGGGTCCAACTAGAATTGATGGCATTTTGTTTCCTAAAGATAAAGCTGGTAGACATTTTGATGCATTGCATTATGAACGAATACTACAAAATGGAGAAAAGGGGATAGAAAATGGCTAGTGTATTCATCTTCTTTGGATAGAATATTTTGCTTTTGTTGTAAACTGTTCATTTATAAATCACAACAACATGAATGTAATTAGTCAATTAGCTACTGAAAGCTACAAGGACTGGCATAATTTGACTCATTGTCTTACAAAGCATGAAGGAAGTAAGGAACATATTGTTTGTATAACAACATGGAATGAATTGGAAAAAAAAACTGAAAAAATAAGATAATTGATGAAAGTATTCAGATAGAAATTAATAAAGAAAAAAAGCATTGGAGATTAGTGTTAAAGAGGTTAATTGTTGTTGCCTATATACTTACAAAAAATAATCTAGCGTATCGAGGAAATTGTGAAAAGCTTTATGTTGAGAATAATTGTAATTTTTTACAAATGATTTAAATGATTGCTGAGTTCGATCCAACAATGCAAGAGCACATACATCGTATTCAAGCACATGAGACACATTACATATATCTTGGTCCCAAAATTCAAATTGAATTGATTCCGATGATGGCAAATCAAGTAAAAATTATAATTTTCAGAAAAATCAAAATATTATTCAGTTATACTATATTACACTCTAGACATAAGTCATGAGGAACAAATATCTCTTGTAATATGTTGTGTGAATAATTCAACAAACTTTGTTATTGTTGAAGAATGCTAGTTACTTTTTTGAAAGTGGATGACACTTCTGGACTTGGACTTTTTACTTAATTAAAAAATGTGTTGATGATCTCGAGCTTAATATTGATGATATAAGAGGACAGAGGTATGACAATGGATCTAATATGAAAGGAAAATATAATGAGGTGCAAAAAAAATTACTGGAAATAAATCATAGTCTTTTATATACCTTGTGGATGTCATAGTCTGACTTTGACATTATGTGATATGGCTAATTGTTGTTCTAAAGCTATGTTTATGTTTGTAGTGATACAACATATTTATACATTGTTTCCTCTTCTACCAAGAGTTGGAAAGTTTTTAAAGATCATGTAGAAGGCCTAACAGTTAAGCCATTGTCACAAACTCATTGGAAAAGTCATGTGGAAAACGTGGAAGTTATTAAAGAACAAACATAAAAAATTAGAGATGCTTTACTTGATTTGGCATAAACGAGTAAAGATCCAAAAATAAAGAGTGAAGCTGAATCATTAGCAACATATGAACTTAAAAATTTTGAATTCTTGCTTGGCATGGTAATTTGGTACAAGTTGTATGCGATCAATACCGTCAGTAAATTTATTCGAGGTGAAAATATGGATATTAATATTGCAATTAAACAATTAAAAGGACTTATTCTTACTTTTGAAGAGTATCGACAGTTTGGATTTTATAAGGCCATGATGGGAGCCAAGCAAATGGCAGAAGAAATAGAGATTGAAGCTACATTCAAAGAAAAACATATTATCCGAAGAAAGAAATAATTTGATGAAAGTAGTAGTAAAGATGTGATGTAATTAGTTGAAGAATCTTTTAGAGTTAATTATTTTATCTTTTTTATGGAACAAGCTATTTCTACAATAAAAACTCGATTTGAACAAATTCAAAAGTATCAAGAAACATTTGGATTTTTGTTCAATCCAGAGAGATTGAAGTTTGCTAATGATGATAGTCTAATGAAATCTTTTAAAAATCTCGAAGAAACATTGAGATATAATGGCAAGTCAAATATTGATGAAGATGATATGTATATGGAGTTATCAATCTTGAAACAGTCATTACCGGTGGAAGCAAAAAGAGTAATAGATATTTTGAATTATTTGTAAAATATGGATGACTGTTATACAAATACTTATGTTGCCTATAAAATTTTATTGATCATACCAGTTGTAGTGCCATCCGCAGAAAGGAGCTTTTCCAAGTAGAAGTTGATTAAAACATGTATTCGATCAACCATGTCAAAAGAAATATTAAATGGATTGGGAATGTTGTCTATTGAAAAGTAAATAGTTGAACATCTTGATTATACAAGCTTAATTGATATTTTTGCAACCAAAACAATAAAACGTGTTGTATTCAAATGATTATTGATAATATTTATCTTTTTATTTGATTATATTTTGCAATATTAAATATTATTTAACTTCATATTTTATTTTACATTGTGGCCTCACTAAAACCAACAGTAATATGCATTGTACTTTTATAGCTAAAACGGAAGTAAGACGTATTTTACTAGATGATTATTGGTAAGATGTAATTTTTTTATTATATTTTAAAATGTTCATATTATTCAACTCTTTATTTTATCATACATTTTTTAGTCTCACTAAAAAAATTGATCGCACATTGAAAGGAGAATCATATTTTAAAATGTGGATGATTTTTTAAGTAAAAATAACAAAAAGGCCCGTTTTATTAAAGCTCGACTTAGGTCATTAACATCTCAGGTACAAGGCTGAACTAGGGCTTTTATACTTGACTATCCACTAGAACTTTCTACTTGGTATGTAGTCCTCTTAATCTGGACATGAAAGCCCTCATTACTTTTGTTTGAGATCAATATTCTACTCACATGAATCGATTAGACTATAACTCTTATGCACAGTCGACGTTAGACCTTATGGCAGTCTAAGCTCTGATACCAATCGTTGGGATTAAAAGAATTTAGATATATCTACAATGGTACGATATTGTCCATTTTTGACCTAAGCCTTCATGATTTTATTCTGAGATTCTACCTAAAAGGCCTCATGGGACTTTTTATACAACCTTACAACCCTAAGAATCTCTACATTTGACAATTTCCTATCTTCCTTGAAATTTCTCTATTAAAACTGACCTATATGATAATTACTATTATGTCCGGCACAAACAATTATTCCACTTTGCAATCTTAACTGAGCATCCTGAAAAGTTCTACCTAAATGTTATTTATTATATAATTTTCTGTAAAATTTTATGAAAATAATACAAATTCATATCAGCGCCGTTGATGTTGATGACAACAACCAATATACCCAAATATTCTTGTGGCTCCATGAGTAATTTTTAATTTATCTAAATAATCGATAAAAAAATTTTAGAGAACCGATCAATTACCTCTAGAATTAGTAAATTTAAAATTCAGGAAACTTGGATTATCCAAAAAAAAAATCTTATGGCGCCAAACATTCTTCTGTACCAGATTCTTCCAACCAAAAGGTTTTATAAGTCCAAACAACAATTACGACTTTAGCTTTCTTAAGAAGGTTACAAAACGATCAAACAAAAAAGTAGCTTATTTGAATGCTAATTACATATCTTATCAACCATTTCTTCCATTGAAAACAGCCTCCGAAACAATTCGATCTAGGAACGTTGCCACACCCACAGTCATGTGAAATGAGAATACATCAATTGAGTGTGAACTAGAGTTGTCAGCAGGTACATGTAAAATGCAGAACTCAATGACAAGGCCTAGTTGATTTCAATTGACATTGCAAAAATTAAGCAACAAGAAGGAACTCGAGAAATGAGAAAACTTGCTCGCAGTCTTTGGCATGCTGAGCAATGGCTTTGTTGTTTGATGAAGGCAAGTTTCCAATGGCAATCAGACAGCTTTATGTCTAGTTTGATGGCATTGTTGCAATCTCAACCAAGATTTTGTGCAGTGTCTGCGGCTTAGAGAAGAACGGGGAGTGATCTGAGCCTTTGAGCTGAAAAACTCTCTCTGGAGGATTGACATTACACAGCCTTTGCTGCGTAGGAAGTGGTATTGCATTGTCTTCAGTGGTTTCTATGAAAAATCTCCTCACTGAACCATACTTCTCGGTGAGTGAAAGCTTCTCTAACACTGGAGCAAAGGGAATAGACCTCATCGAAACCAAAGCCAAGGCAACATCCTGCAACATCATGGTTTTGGATTTAGTGTAAGAAAACACACATGAACCTAAATACAATCAACAAGGATAGAAATATTTAGCCTTAAACTACAGGACATGCATACCTTAGAAGGAGACTGGTTGAATAGCAACTCTTTGAGTAAAGATTTGTCCAGATCAATGGAAGTAGGAGGGAGATCCTCTCCATTTCCATAAACAAAAACTTGTGCTTGTCGCATCAGATCAGTCATACCTGCCTAAAGTTAAACTGAGCTTAGAACAAACAAGTGTAATTTCAAAGAGTCAGAAACAGAATGAGATGTTTGGGTTTCACAAACAAGAAATTAAAAATAAGTCTCATCATTCATCACATGACTCAGGTGGAGTGACACTAGTTCTATTGCAAAGCTCTTCTATCTGTTTGTCTTACTTCGTTTAAAGAGTACAAGCATCATATTAACTAAAAGATCTTATTAAAAGTGATTAATGCATAAGCCAATGAATAAAAAATACACCTAAAAGGCAGTGATTCACCCTGGTCTCAAAAATTAGGTGCTATAGAATATGAATGTGTGATTACTACTATTATCTGACATAAATTTTGTCCAAATTACATGAATAATTATATGTAATATAATATAATATATATTTGTGTATATAGAGACCT
Organism: Kaempferia parviflora; assembly: GCA_037177295.1. Lineage (NCBI taxonomy): Eukaryota > Viridiplantae > Streptophyta > Magnoliopsida > Zingiberales > Zingiberaceae > Kaempferia > Kaempferia parviflora. Next base: position 7,409 of record JBAMIE010180171.1, on the reverse strand, counting down.
CTTCTGAGAACATATCAAGAATGTTTTGGCCAGTGGTTGGCATAGCTGCACAGATGAAAATGGCTTTGGCAACTTTAGATGGTAAAACCTCCATAGCATATGACACACAAGCACCACCAAAATCATGTCCGACCAAAATTACCTGAGAAATGCAAGTTGATTAACACAAATGAAAAACCGATTAAGACAAGTACCTCAAAAACTAAAAGTAATATTTCAGAAACAAACACACAAATTATCAGTCTAAAATGTATATAATGAAATTGTTCAATTCTATTGGCTATTTATTTTGAGTAATGCATTTCAAGAAGTTTAGTTAATTAAATGCAGTTGAATAGGGAAAATATACAAATAGAATGATGGAAGATTTATTCCTATTCACTTTCTTTGCCAGAGTACAGTGAAGCAACACTTGTAATGAGCCAAGTTTTTAGATTTGATTGTAAGATCGAAAGCAACTTTCCTTAAGCCCAATAAGTTCCATAACTTCCATGCAATCTTTTAATGCTATCAAGAATTATTTGATAACTCTGTTGAAGAGAGATAATCATCTTGAACTTGGAGTAGCTATTAAAATGCCAAGCCTGGGTGAAATATTACAAATTATATAGACGGTCTCTTTGACCCCTAGAACCAAAATGCCTTAGTGGTGGTATTCTCTCATAAGCAGTAATGTGTGCTCAAACTGTTGTTAGGTTTTACAGAACAAGAACCTAACAAAAAGAAAGTATGCTCTTAACTCCCTAACCATGATTTTCGTGTATTTTTTTATTCATTCAATTCAAATATATAAAGTCAGCTGTATTTTTGTAAACTGACCAATTAACTCTGGAAAATTATAAAAATCTTGGAGTGGTTTTGTATAGACATACTGCTAAATGTTAAGACTTAAAGAGTAACAACACAAAACCATGTCAAAGGGGTACTCTAGTTATCTCCCCTTTATAAAATTATAAAAAAATTAAAAATTTTCATTAAGTAATAAAAATTTGAAATTGATTATTAAAAAATTAGGGGCACCTAAAAAGCCTGGTAAACAAATGTGAACCCTAGTAAGCTATAAGCACAGAAAATAGTCACAAGACAATAACCAAAAGGATTCTCTTAAAATAGAATTAAAAGGTACATACCTTGTCCAGATCTCCAAGGGCTTCTAGGAAACTAGTAAGAGGCTTTGCATATTCTGCAATACTGGTAATTTTATTTGTATTGAATGAACTAATCCCAGAACCAGTGAGGTCAATAGCACTGACTTTGAATCCACTGTCCTCTAGAAGTGCAATACTTTTGTACCAGCACCATGCACCAAAGCCACCTCCATGAACGAGAGCAAAATGCTTTATTTCTAAATTATCAATCTTTAGACCCTGCTAATGAAGTAGGAATTAGAATTGGGTTGAACAATATAACTATGAATTCACAAAATTCACCAAGATTACTATGGCAATAACAAGAGCATTGCAAATTGATCAGATGGCTTAAGACACAATACACTAAGGAGTGCTTTTCCATGTGATTATTCTCTCTTTTTACAAGTGAGTGGTTAGTAAGTAAAGGGCTAATTTTCAGATGTTTGTACTTGGAGAAACGTGAAGAATCAAACTAGGCACACCAGCCAGTTTTTAATAGTAAATTTAATTGAAAATAGTGAACAAAATGAAAGGCTTGTTCCAAAAAGACAGAACTAGCAACTCTAGTATGATATAATCATAATCTTTCTTCTCTAAGATAAAAATAAAAAGAAGAAGAAGAAGAGTAATTGTACGTATTTACTTATTAGAATCAGTAATAAAATGATGAAAAAATGCTATCAGTATATGTTGGTGAAAACCCAAGGGGAAAAATAAGAAAATTAGGAATTGAAAACTTGAAATTTCAATTTATAAAAATCATAAAAATGAGGAAACCAGAATAGTTTATAATCTCGTTAAGGAAAAGAGAAATTAATCAACCAGAATATTTTATAATTTCTTTTATGAAAAAGAGGAATTAATCAAACAATAACACAAGTTTGCTACAGCTGGATGACCATGTGCTTAACAATAACTTCTTGTAGACGGAACAAGTGCAGTAACCTTTTACATTAAAAATAAAAAATTGAGAAATTTTCACTTTAATACCTAATTTAGCTCATCCATCGAGTAAGTTCCATTCATATTAAATAGCCTATTGTCAACAATAATAAATAAACTGGTGTTAATGATAATGAACTCTGGTTGCTCAGAGTTTCAATCGTCAAAGAGAGTAAAAATACACATTGAACTCAAGCTGATATTATAGGTCAGGATTCAAGCTTTGGAAGGAAAATGGCCAATTTCGTTAAGACACTGCAACCTTTGATAAAAATTTTCTTTTTTGCTACTGAAACTGTGCGTTTGTTTCCTTATTTTTAAATCAATCCTGTGGTTTGAGACATTAATTCTCAATTCTGGTGCGAAAAGATTGATCTCCTCTAACAAATTTATAAGCAAAGAGAAAGATCTTCATCCTCTCTAACAAATCAATATGCAAAGAGAAAAGAAAAAATAATATGTTAAAACATCAGTAATTGATCTAACATCCAAAATGTCAATTGAGTGATAGAGTCATAGAGATACGGAAAGCCAGAAGACAACGTAAGATAGAATGAAAATGCTCGATCTGAAATTGAGCATATACTTCGAACTGTACTCAAAAAAGATATTCCAAGCCTTTCGATGTCTCCAGCAAGCTTCAAGTTCATATTTTTCATGACAATTATCCATTTTATCCTTTTGAAAAAAAAGAAGTCTAATTTTGAAAAATCCCTTCCCCTAAAGAACACATCTACTTATCCAAGAGAAAACCAAAGGGCCGTAGATGCCAGAAACCAACCTGGTTGACGAGCTGCTGGGGCTGCAGGACCGGATCGGTTAAAGACGGCGGCCTAGAGCTCGAACTCCTAGGGAGAGCTTGCCTCTTCTTCCCGTGGCCAGGAAACCTCAAAGAGGACGACCTATCAAAGGCCAATTCCCCTGGGACGCCCCCATCCTGCTGCAAGAGGAGCGCAGCCGCCAGGGCCTGCTCGTGAGTCAGCACCGCCTCTCCGTTCCCCTTTCTCCTAGAGCGTCCCTTGCTATTCCTATCTTCAGAGCCGATACCAATCGCAGCGGCCACCTCCGCCGACAAGGACGGCAGGTGATTCCCCGCTGGTCGCCGTCGCTGATCCTTCCGATCCGCTATCTCAGCATCGGAGAAACATGAGATAAAACCGCCCATCACCTTCGCATCAGAAGACGATCGAGGGGCCTGAAAAAGACGATGAGGCGACCAACCTAGTGCTTTCTTCTCGACGCTCCTCCGGCCTCGTAAAGAACGTCCGAGAGAAGCAGCTATCGGACTTAGCTTGGACAGGATTACAGGAAAGCGACCATAGGAGTACTTATAGATCCCAATTGACAAACCTACCCCTTCCTTTCTTAATAATTACACAAATTGCCACAGCTTTGTCTAACTCCTCGCTACTCGCCTCTCCCTACACTGAGTTGATTGGACGGTTCAAATCTCACGATCTACCACGCGTACGGGAGAGATAGAATTGGCTTTCCCCAGGCAGTTGAAGTTACCACTTGCTCTTTTCTACGCGTCCTGGATTTTTCACGACTACGGAAAGGCTCTTGAGCCAGCAGTTTCCCAGTGGGGCCCAGAGGGTAAACCTTAGAGTCTGTAGTTCTTGGTGCCACGTAGGATGTAGCGGATCAATCTGAACGTACCAAGTGGTTCTCGTGCGTTTCGCGATTATCGGTACAGGAAGCTCCCTTACGGAAGCTTATAGATAAGTGCCACGTGTCTATTCAGATTTTTTTTTTAAAAAACTGGAACTATAAATCTTGTGTATTCTTTAAACAAAGTGCCCATCTATTTATTCGTACCGAAGAATAAGCTCCTTCCGTACGGATTAATTATAATTTTTTAATTAATCTTCTCATAATTCTTTTACTACTATATACATATTGAAGTATAAAAAAAAATTAAAAAAATATTAAATTTATCATGAGAACAAATCAACCAACGACCTCAAAGGATATATTTTTAGAAAGTCATATAGTTTCTATAAGTTGTTAAATATATACTTAGAAAGAAATAAATAAATAATTAAAAAATTAAAGATATTTCAATAATAAAAAATAATTAAAAATTAATTATGATGCAATTTGTTTAGTATTTAATAATTAGCGTTTTTTACGTTAGTAATAAATAAACAATTAATTATATTCCTACTAAGTTATTATTTTTTTATTTAAAATATATATTGTTATCAAATTAAGCTATAAAAGTAGTATAGAGTTTTATATTTTAATCATTTTGAATTAATTTATTTTTCTTCTTGTCTTATTACTCTAGATGAGGGTCTTGTTTGGTTGTCCAATGTGTTGTATCAATTGATATCAGAGGATCGTGTTTGGTTGTCCAATGCCCTGATATTAGAGTCAAGTCTAGATTCGATTTAGACGTCCTCTAATGGTCATTGTAATAAAGGTAATTATGTTGGACAACATTTCTCAATCTCTAATCATGAAAATTCGCTATGAATTTCAACATTGTAGTCAGGGTTAGTCGGCTATGAAGTATCATTTCTTCTTACATTCAAAGCATTAAACATTCGCTAAATCCTTGTTGAAAATTTCCTTTTTCACTTATCTTCAAGTGAATTTTTTATGTTGGATCATCCTTTTAACCAAGTGTGCAACTTCCAAAGAAAGATCGTCTTCATCAGAGATTGATTCAGATTCGGACTCTATCGTCTCTTCTTTGGGTTTGGATCTTGGCTTGGATTTATCTGTAATAAAAGCTATATCCTTCTCCTTTTGTTCAAGATTAGTCTGTCATGATGTTTAAAATCACAAAAGAGTTCATCTAACTTAATAGTAGACAAATCCTTGGATACTTTATATGCATCAATCATTGATTCTCATAAGGTGGTCCTTGGAAATGTCTTAAGTACATACCTGATCAAGTGAAAGTTATCTACTTATCGTCGATTGCATGGATGTTGTTTAGTATTTCTTTAAAGTGGTTGTGCAGCTGACTTACTGTTTCACCTTCTTACATTTGGATATTTTAAAGTTGGCTTAATAGTATATCATTTTTAGCAGTTCGTGAGTCAACTGTATCTTCATACATTTTGATTATCTTATCTCAAAGTTACTTAGCATTGCTAAGGGTCTTGCTTCACTCAGTTATTCTAGATTTAGACCGCATTGCAATGTAGTTATGGCTCTAGCATATGACCTTCTTTTTATTGTCGCTTGTCCAGTTTTCAAAAAAGAACTGAAGTGCCATCTAGATTTTTAGGTAGCTCAAAACCCATCTTGATTGCATGATAGTTTTCAATGTTGTTTATCAGGTAATATTATATTCTTCCCTTCCAATAAGTAAAATTGTTGTCATTGAAGAGATGAGGGTGGGTTGTGCTGAATCCTTCCTACAAAGGCATTTTTCAAGAACAAATTTGTTCAAATTGTATTAAGGTTTAGGACAGGATATTAGTGTCGTTTGAGTTTGATATGGTTGTAATTAGGGGTTGAATTTGGGTATGGGCTAGACTTGGATTATTAATCAATTTAATTATTTGTTCCAGACTCAAAGAACAAAGTTCACCCTATGTTAAATTCATGTTTTACTTTGGACTAATTGAGCAGGAGTTTCTGAAATTAGCTTCCAGGTCGTGGCGAGACATAGAGGTCTTTTTGAGTATTGGAACAATGACTACTTTCTAAGACAAAGCCCTTTTAAAAAACTAGAGCTAAATCAACTTTAATACAATGTCTTGGTATAACTGAAGGTGAGTTAGCTTCTTCTAATTCTACTTGACTGATACACCAAGTGGAGACACCTTATAGGAAAAGAATATAAATAGAGTAATAGTACATCGAAAATAAATATTAATCTAACAATTTATCAGTTAAATCAGAAATATAAGTTAAGCACAGTTAAATCAAGACAAAAATAGGCACATGCAACAATAATAATAATAATATGATTCTTATTTCTAAATTTCTCCTAGATAAAGACACCTTACAGGAAAAGAATCTAAAAATCAAGCATAATAACAAATAAGGTAACATAATAGAAATGAAAATTTACTTTAGGTGCAGATCAAAACATAAGTATAGGTTGCACTATGTCGCAACACAGAGATAGAGAGACTACTAGAGCATGAGTACAAGAGATTAAGAGATAAGTAAATGAGTGATTTTCAACTTCTGCCTCGAAGCTCCTTTTATAGTGCTTTTCTGGTCACATGGAGTCTTTCTGGTCGTCTGAATTAGTGCTGACGTGGCTACAACTTCTATCCATGAGATAATGTTAATGAAGCTCTTCGGTTGACTAGAAGTTCTTCGGTCGCCTAGAGAGGGGTCAAATCTAATCTTGACCTGACTCTCTTAGATTGCTAATAATGTCATCTCTCAGTCACTAGGAAGCTTCTCCAATTACTCGTATCCTCCAGTCGCTTGGACCTAATACAGTCGCCTAGACCCTCCGAAATCCCTTCGTCGAGAGTTATCACCAGCTAGTTTCATCCAGTTGCCTAGAACCATCGAACATGATTGTGATACAAAATTTAAAGTTACTCAAACTTATGTTGGGTGTAGATGCTTAGCCTCCAGCTAACTCATCTAAGCTGAGGTGTCAAGCCACAACTCCCAACTGCTTCCACTTGAACTTGTTTGTCAAGTCTTCAACTCCTAGCTGACTCCACCTAGACCTGATTTACCTAGCACCCAGCTAAGACTTTTGTTTGTCAAGACTTAATCACTAGGACTTGATTCATCTAGTCTCTAGCTATGAATTTGTCAATTAAGCCTTAATCACTAGGACTTGATTCATCTAGTCTCTAGCTATGAATTTGTCAATCAAGCCTTAATTACTTAGACTTGATTTACCTAGCCTTCGGCTAGAAATATTTTTGTCAAACCTTAATCACTTGGACTTGATTCACCTAGCCTCCGGCTAGGAGTTTATTGCTTGGTCTCCAACCAATACATAACTCATGACTGACTCTCAATCAGGACTTCAAATTCCTAGTTCCACTAGGGCTTAGTCACTACATAGTTCACAACCAGGACTTTAAAACCTGTCAAGTAACATGCACTTATAAGCTTGACATAACTAGTTAGATTACAACTAACCTTATATTAACCTTACTCATATATCAAATATATGGGTTAAATATTATACACTCAGCACCAACATCCTACGTACTTCAACAATCACATAGACATCATACATCACAAGATCATCAAGCACCCATTGATGAAGAAGACCACTTTCAAAACACCCAACCCCAACCTAGAGCTAGACTGAACTTAGGTGTCCCCTCGGGGCGGTGCGATGGTTAAGACATGGGAGCTTGCCACATGAGGTCTAGAGGTCGAATCTCGGCACGC
>JBAMIE010180153.1:0-13356 GCA_037177295.1 Kaempferia parviflora | reverse complement strand
TCGAATTCCATAAAAGACTAGTTGACTAGTAAGTATGGCAGTCGAATGGTGGCAGAAACATTGCTTGGATGTTTTCACCCGAGCTTTATTTAATGGAGCTAGGGATACTTGGGCTAGGTGACAAAAATAGAGGTGATTATTGGAGTCTCCCATTCTCAAGCTAATCAAAGAGGTCTTGATTGAGTTGTGGTGAGTTTTCTCCACTGACAAGGAGGATCAAACTAGCTTGACTTTACCGGGGATTAATCTACCAACAGATTGGGGGGATCATCCACCTTATGGACACATTGTGAAGTAGGAGCATCATCTTCAAACCACGTAAATCGACATGTTAGGGTTTGTGTTTCTTATTGTCTTTAGGTTAAGCTTTTGTAGTTGTTTATTTTTGTATTCCACTATGCACTAACAAAGTAGAAAATTGAATGACATAGGTGACTATCTATTCACCCCCCCCCCCCTCTATCCAGTTTCAAAGGTCCCAACAAGTGGTATCATAAAAAGGTTGCTCTTGAAGAACTCACCGTTGGAAGGAGTGCGTGCTAGAGGAAGAGAAGTCAGAAGGTCCGATGGGATGGGACATCGGGATCTCTCCTCCATACGACCGCGAGAATTTAAAGTATTGAAAGTTGCGATTGGAGACATGGTTCCAAATGGATTAAAATTGGGTCGCATTGGAAGATCCCTTTCAAAGCTTCAATAGACAAGAAGGGAAAACGTCTTGGACCGAGGAGAAAAGACAACAATGGGAATCGAACAAAGAGGTAACCAAAATATTATTAAATTTATTGTCTCCTAATGGATTATATAGTGTAGGTGAATATAAAGATGCAAGTGACCTTTAGAAGAAGGTAATTGCTTATCATGAAAATACCTCACAAACGTAAGAAGTAAAAGAGCCCGAGGAGAATGACTCATTGGCCTAACAAAAGGAGAAGGATCAATCGGAGGTTGAGACAAGTTCAACATTCAATGAAGGAGAAGAGGTGGAACCATCCATATCTTTAGAGGAGAAAGAAATGGAACCGTCTACATCTTCGCAGGAGGAAGAAGAGTTCGAGAAGGAGATATCACGGAAGCTCAACCCTTGACCTCAACTACCGGAAGAGCGAGAAGAACCACATCGAGTGTTTTGAGTGTGGTAATATGGGACACTATAAGAGTAGGTGTCTATTGCTCAAAAAGGTAAAAGAGGTAAACCCTAAACCCGGTAAAGTTCTTTTAAAGACTAATGTGGGTTGTAGGGATAGTGCCAAGGAGAAGAGGCACATTCGATGTTTCACGTGTGGTGAGTGTGCACACTACCACACAAAATGTCCAAGAAAGGAAAAACTCATGAAGATGGAGAAAATGAAACAATGGAGGAGAATGAAGCCATGTGGATGTTCATATCAAGGGGGAGCTCCAATGGTAAGTAGGAAGGTACACCCTAACTTGAATTTTAATTGGAATATTAACTCAAGCATTAGGGATATGCATGCTAGAAATAATATAGATTATTTACCTATGCATAACTTTGAATTTAGGTATAACGATAGAAATAAGATTATCAAGGTAGATAACCCTAGAAAATCAGAGTCTAAAGTTGGAACTAGACAAAAAAAATCTAATTTGCCTAAGGAGAGTAAAGTAGTTGAAAACCAAGGGGTCAATCTCAAGAAGGGGAGACACATGCCTAAGAAGGGTGGTAGGTCTAGGAATATCCATGGTGGACAAGTGGATTCTAGGGTTAGAAACCTAAAATTGGAAAATAAAGCATTGAGGGAGAACAAGAAAGGGTAGAAAAAGCCCTAGATAGATTCATTAATGGATCTAAAGGACTTGATAGGAATTTAGGTTGCCAAAGGCCCAAAGGTGATAAATCCGGTTTGGGATACCGGTCTTCATCCAACAAGGGGAAAGGAAAGTTACCCATAAGACATTTTGGTGGTTATGCCATAGTAGAGTTCCCTAAGGCCAAACAAAGGGCACATGCAATGATTGCAAGTGCAAATAGCAAAGAGGAATACTCCAATGCTAAGGGAGAGTTATATGTTAGGGTGGCATATGAATATAGCAAGGAGATGTCTAGAAATGGAAAGAGAAAGTCATTTAAGGATAAGGAAAGATTAACCAAAGACAAGGTATCTAAAGCTAAGAATGTCAAGTTTGTAGGTCAATTGCCCTCCAAGGTGGATCGGTATAGCCTAGTTTTTATGGATGATTCACCAAGGGAGGTAGCTCAAGTTAAGATCTCTAGGGGAGCTCAAAGAGTCAAGTTGGGAACCATGATCAATGGATCTCAAGTGGACCTTGCTTAGGATTCTAAATGGATCAAGAAATGTGCCAAAGGGGTTAGAGATGGACTTGAGTATCTAATTTAGTTAGTTGACACATTTGGGATGTGATTCATGTTAGTATTAGCCCTTAGTGTCAATTATGAGATGATTAATAAGAAAACTTTTGTATCATATTTCATTAATAAAAAGGCAAAGTGATGATTATTATATTTACTTTAGATTTGTGTCAGTTGAATCAGTATAATAATGTCCTATGTTAGTAAGTTCTAGTCTACAACATATCGATTGGTTGAATTGATAGTGAGAAGTTGTAGAGGACACTACTTTTAACTATTCCTAGTTAAGAATTAATATATAAGGGCAATATTAATGTGTTGAGACTAGCATGTAAGTTAATTGATAGTTTAATCTCACAAGTCATAGATATGATATATCAAGTTGACACATGGGTATATATTAGAGAATATGTACCGAATTGACCCGCCATGACAATGTTTCATGGATCATTATATGAGTGTCATAAACATTCTCATAGTGACTATTAGTATGAATAGTCCTTGGACCTGAAGTCACTACGGTTCTCTACATAAGGAGTTGTGTACTTTGGTATCGACAAACATCACCTGTAACAGGGTGGACAATAAAGTCGATCACTAGGTATGTAATAAGTTATGTGGAGGAATGTGAGTGATGTAGATGAGATATCTCCCTTTCATATTACGAAAGTAATATCTGTGGGCCCCTTGATAAAGTAGGACTACTCAAATGCATGGTCATGCTCAAATAAGTCAATATGAGATATTGAGCTCATTTGATTAAGTGAGTTTACTTGGAGATCAAGAAACACAAAGATTGATAAGAGCATGATACGGTCTATGCCTTATTGATCAATCAAGATATCAATGATAGAAAGACTGAGTCATACAGGATAATAGACATGGAAGGGGTAGGTCGGATCTCGACATTCTTGTCACTTGGTTAGCAATGACGCATTGCTAGATGCAGTCATTGCTTATGTATCTAAAATGTTGATTTAGATACATTGCTAGTGTTACGAGAGATTGTTGGGTCACACACAAAGAACATGTTAGTTTAGAGATTAAGTCTAAACCGAATTAGACTCATTGAGTTAGACTAAAATGAATTCGAATTAGACTCATTGGATTAATGGGTTAGACTTATTGAATTATTGGACTAATGGTTAATCCAGTATACTAAAATCTAATCCATTAAAGAAGATTAATGGTGCTCCATTAATGGAGATTAATAGAGTATTAATGAAGAGAGACCAAAAGACAAAAACTCTTTTGTATTCTTGAATGAATATATAAAGCCTTTTGCATTGCATTTGGTGGATGACTTGCTTGCCTTCTTCCTCCTCTTCTTTCTTGGCCGAACAACCTCAAGTGGCTAGCACCACAAAATTTGTTCTTTCTCCAAAGGCTAAGTTCATACAACGATCGAAGGGCGTGTTCGTGTGGATATCATAGAGATGCGGATATTTTGATCGCGTTGAGATCTGCCGAAGAATCAAAGTTGCTGTCGGGAGTACGTGTTTATGCAACAAAGGTAACTACTCTATTATATAGAGTAGTAAGTAAGAGAAATGAAGTATTATGTATTTGCATGGATTTCTTGAGGGATCCCTTTTTCGTTGCGTTTATGTAATTGTTTTTCCATAAAGATCCCTACAATGGTATCAGTGTCACTTCTGAATACGTATGCTTCGTTGTATTTATATTTTATTTGTGATATAGAAATCTTCATGAACTATTTATTATTATTTACATGATCTAATCAGGTGAGGTAATTCTATATTTCCATCTTTGTTGGAATTTTCAGAAATAAGACATTCAATTGGAACAATCAACAATGTTTGTTGATAAGAGCAACCTGTTGTTCATGTTCTTGAATAACAAATCAGCTTATTGTTGGACGTTTGCTCCAAATGTTGGTTGTTCATGTTCTGAATAGCGACTATAATGGTCTCGAGTTCTTCTTAATGAGCTTAGCAGGACCGTCGTAGGGTTGTGGTTTATCATTTATTGTTTAGAATCATAATAAAATTGTGTCATACTATTACAAATGTTGTATGTCATGGTGCATAGTTATGACCCTTACCCTAATGTGATTAGATGATTGTGTGTGTATATTATAATTCATAATACGGTCTGCATGTCATGTCTTCAACTTTATACTTCTAGTTATAAAATTAGACAACCACCGAATGTATCTCAAGGTTTCTTTAAATTTGTAATGTACAATTTAGAATAGTACTAGTCTACATGACGATAATGGAATAGGAGGAGGCCAACAACACATGACATCCAAGAAAGCACTTGAAGAAGATGTTATTCCCTAGGTTGAGTTTTTAATCTTCTTATTGGCTTGAGAAGATCGTAGAATATGGGCCACAACCATGTCACGTTTCTTATTATCATATATGTGATGTAGGTCATGCTTGTATGTGATGTATGTTTAATTAATTATCATAATTAGGTCATTTTTCATATGTCTACCAAAGTTTAGTGCTCACTATTACCTCGATTAATTGTAATCATATTTGCCAAAGTAAAGTGACTCAATTATCTTGGTAGAGTACAACAGGACAACTGTGATGTTCGACTATTGAACTATGGGTGTGACTTAACTAAGTTACCTCAATTGGATTGAGAACTTAAGAGACATATCTCATATGATGGGTAAACGAACAAATAGTCTTATTCACTTAACTATATAAGAGTCTACCTAAATTATACCTAAATTATACTAGTCTTGGACGATTAGCCAAAGCTAACTTAAAATGAGCTATAATATGGATTTTGTCCCACCTAAATGTAATTTCTTTTAGGTTTGGAGCTAGTAGTGTAGGTAAACTCTGATTGCCCATATTCATCACTTGCTCCTACCAAGCTTTACAATTCAGTGGGAGAATCATTTAATTAAAGACATAATTATGTGATTTAGATATGATACTTGTTTCTGCATTTTATATTGTAGATCACCATGTTGTCACTCTCTCTCTCTCTGCGATCTGTCCTTGATAAGGCAAAGGCAAACGACATCCCAAAAGTAAGGGTAAAACCTAAGATAGAGGCAAGATCAAGTCTCATGCATTGAAACCTAAAAGTGGGGTGTCTAAGGAAGGAACCTACTTCCACTATCATCAGATCGGACACTGCAAGAGGAACTGCATGTTGTACTAAAGGAAATAAATAAGAAGAAAAGTGAGACTTCTGTCTCAGGTATATATGTTATAGAAGTTAATCTATCTATTTTTTCTTTATGAGTATTAGATACCGACTGTGTATCTCACATTTGTACGAATGTGCAATGCCTCAAAAATAGTAGTGTTGGTGCAGTTTGCACTAATAGTCAAACTCTGATTTTGATGAATGATAAATAGGTTAAAATTAAATTCTATGTGAACTGATCAGTCTATGAAGCTTGCAAGTGAAAAAGTCTAGAGGTTCGAATCCGGCACATCGGGATGTCCGATTCCCGGTGTAGACGATTCGGGATGTCTGATTCCCGGTGTAAACGATCTAGATATTTAATTCTAGTGTAGATGATCCGAATGTCAGATTCTGGTGTAAGTGTTCTGGATGTTCAATTCTGGAAGGTAAGTAAGGTAAGTCACTGGAGGAGAGTGACTGGTGAGGACGCGTTCCTGTCGGAAGGAACAGTAGGCGTCGGACCAGCTTAGAACCATTTTGGGAATCGAAGTTGAGTACCTTGACTAGGTTTTGGTCCTCGAAGGACAAAACCTAATTAATACTATCCTTAAATTATTGTGCTAACTCTATTTTATAGGGTATATACTTTCTATGCTTCTAATGTTGTTTTGCAAGGTCAAAAGTGAAGTTTAACCATGGATGAACAATGCTGAAGGCGCTTCCCTAGTTGTTCGAGGTGCCTCCAGTGCAGAAGTTCTAGCCCTCGGCGGAAAGGCGCGAAGGTGTCACAGCGCTAAAGGCGCCTTCCGAAGACCCCTTCAGGAGGATAATTCGTGGCTTCATTGCCGATAAGAACCTGCATCTCTGGGATAGAGTTTTTTGCGCTGAAGGTGCCCTCAGCCTTCTTTAAAAGAGATGTTTGGCCAAAATTTCAAAACATTACTTCACAACAACTTCTACAAGCTCTTTCACGCTCTACAACTTCCCGAGTGCGCGACGACTACTGAGCTACTGCTCCAGACTTTGGATCGCTGTCGACAGCTCGACGCCAACTCCTGGAACCTCAGACAACTATTTTTTAAGTTGGTAAAATTCTTTTATTACTGTATCTGTACTTAATTTTTATAAGAAAAGTGTAGCTTGTTACACTTTTCTAAGTTCTTGTAATCGATTCACTCTTCCAGCATTACCGGAAGAAGTTTTTAGTAGATTTCCCCACGATACGGTCTGGAGGACCATGGGCCTTCGAGTAGCAGTCGTCCAAGGCTCCGAACGAAGTAAATCCTGTGTACTTTTCCTCTATTTTTTTCTGATTAATTTTGTCGATCGATATTCACCCCCCCCCTCTATCGAACTTGCAACAATCCTACAAGTAGATCGTTGATGAAGGATGAAGTGGTCCTATGAGTAGGCAATGATACAAGAGTTGCTGCTGCTGCTGTAGTTGTAAGAACATATTCCTTATCTTTGTCCATTGAGCTTATTTTAAAACTAGAAGTGTGCTATTATGTACCTGCTTTAACTAAGAACATTATCTTTATTTCTTATTTAGACAAGAAAGGTTTTTTATCTATACTAGAGAACAAATGTTGTTATGTTTATTTAAATAAAATATTTTATTGTAGAGCACATCTTATTGTGACACTTTAGAGCTAGAGGGGGTGAATAGCTCGTCTCGCTACGCTTCGATGATGATGTAGCATCGGAAAACTTAAAGCAACTCTAACACTAGAATTTACTTGGTATCCACCTCAAGAAGAGGTGACTAATCTAAGAATCCACACACAAACATACTCTCCACTAAGAAAACAATCCTCGAAATAATTCAGAGGTGGAGAAACCTCGTACAACTCCAAACAAGAGATACAACTCGAAACAAGAAATAAATACAAATGAAAACTTTGCTTCTAGATCTCTTGTATCTTTTGACCACCTATTGAACCTTGGAAGTGCTGCAACACTTGTCTCCAAGAAGCTCTCAAGAATTAATGTCAAGGTTGGAGAAGAATCGGGAGAGAATCGAAGCTAATATTCGGCGAAGCAATGATGTGATTTTAAGCCTGCAATCACAACTGTCGGATTCCTAATCAATTGGTCAATTGATTAAGAGCATCAATTGATCACCTGATTGATTTAGAGGCGCACTGTGCTCTCATAGAAACCACTAGAATAGATTATCCAATCGATTCCGGTTGCCTCAGGACTTCATGAGAAAGCCAACCTCAATAGCTCAACTGATCGATTGGAGTATCCTAATAGGTCAACTGATCGATTGGAGTTTCTTAATCGATCAGCTGATTGATTAGGAAGCTCTCTATGCACTTCTCAAACCTACCCCAATCGATCACCTAATCGATTGGGATGCCTTTGCTCGTGGCACTTGATTGGGACTCTAGCTTAATCGATTTCCCAACCGATTGGCCAGACTCGACTTGCCTAATCAAGTCTAAGGTTTTTTTGCCCAATATCCAGTCAACCATGACCTGTTGTATCTTCTCATTGCCTAGCATTTAGTCAACCTTGACCTACTTGAACTTCGTCACCAAATGTCCGATCAAATCTTTGACCCATTTGGACTTTCGGTCACTAGATGTCCAATCAATCCTTTGACCCATCTGGATTTCCACTCGTGCCAAGTGTCCGGTCCTCTATGACCCACTTAGACTTCCAAGCATCAGGTGTCCAGTCAATCTTGACCCATCTTACTTTACAATGTCTGGCTTTACTCACGAGGACTTTCACTAGGCTTCACTCACTAGGTCTTTTGTCAGGCTTCACTCACCTGGACTTTTCCCCACCTGGCTTCACTCACAAGAATTTCCTCACTGCACAGGTTCAGTCACTAAGACTTGTTGGAGCAATCTAGGTACCCTAGGTTTTGATGTTTGGGCAAAGGTTTAAGTTAGGTTATTATTGTATTTGATATGAATTGTGAGTGTGTAGGATACAAGTAGAACAAGGAAAGTCCAAGTGTGATCTTGGCAAAGGAGAAAAGTCCAAGTAGAGACTTGGCGGTGTAAGTCCAAGGGGGAGTTTTGGCGACGTAAGCCTAAGTGTGACTTGGCAAGCAAAAAAAGATTCGACAACAAAGAACCGAGGTTGAAGGAAACTCTTAAAGGCAAAGCATGAAGAATGTGGAGTATCTGAGGGACGCAAAGCTAATGGAGGAGATTAGAAGGCTAGGTCTAGGTTGGTCGGGTGAGGCCGAGTGCAAGAGAAATGTATTTGGGAAGGGAAACCCTAGGTTATCGTAGCAGTACTGTAGCAGTCGACTGATATACTGTAGCAGTTGACTGTGAGCGAATAGAAGGTTCTATTTGCTCAGCTCATGAAGGACAGTCGATTGGGCAGTCGACTGGTGTATGGAGCAGTCGACTGGTAAGTGAATCGTTGGAGTGTAACGGTCACATTTCCAAATATGACCAGTCGACTACTATACTCAGCAGTCGACTGGTGGCCAGGGTTTTCTACTCGAGCTCTATTTAAGAGGGCTCGGGAATCTTAAGCAAGGTTGAAGAAATAGACTTGGGTAAAGTCTATTAGCAGTCTACCGAGCTCAAGTGTGTGTGTGTGCGCGCGCGCACGCGCGCGCATCTGAGAGGTCTCGGAAGACTTATGGTGAGGTTTCTCCACCCACAAGGAGCTACGCAAGCTAGCTGAAAGTTGTCCGAGGAGTAATCCACTGACAGGTAAGGATCGTCCACCTTACGGACTACGGTGGAGTAGGAGTGTATCTCCGAACCACGTTAAATCAGTTTATCGATTCTTTCTTTGTGTTTAGTTTTAGTTTTCTGCTTACACATTGACATTTCTAGGAAGAAGCGTTTGGTTTGGGGTGCCGGCGTATTCACCCCCCTCTAACTAGCGGCAAAGGTCCCAACATGGTCCTCTTGATTCGGACATAAGTGCCCCCACTTCTTTTGTTTAAGGTTAATATTCTACTTACATGGATCGATTAGACTTTTGCTCTTGTGCATAGTCGGTGGTTAGATTTTCTAGCAGTTCAAGCTGTATTACCAATTATTAGGTCCAAAAGAATTTTGATATCTCCATAATAGTATGATATTGTCCACATTAAACCTAAACCCTCATTGTTTTATTTTTGGGCTCTACCCAAAAGGCCTCATACTGATGGATATATCTTTTTTTTTATAAACTCATGATCTTTCCCATATGTTTTCAATGTAAGATTATGTTTGCAAGCTTGCAACCTCAATAATCCCTCCTTTAAAGCCTTTATGTCGGGGCTGATTTTTACCTATCAGTCGACTAATTTTACCCATTAGTTGATTGGTGTGGTCTATAGCCGTTGAATGACCTCTAAATTTTCTGAAATCTATTTGATTTTATCTATAATTTGAACATCAATCGACTAAGAGCATCAGTCGAACATAGCACCCAAGTCTCACTCACTTCTATGTTCTTTAATTCGAACATCAGTCAACTTATGTCCAATATTAGTCTAACAGAGCACGTGAGTCTCATTCGCTTTTATGATCTTAATTCAATAGCAGTCGAATAGAACAAGCAAGTTTCACTCATTTCTGTTCTCTTTAATTTGACATCAGTCGACTAATGCGAACCATCAGTTGACTGATTCCATCAGTCAATTCAAATCAAACAAATTTGATTCATTTTTGTTCACTTTCTAAAGTCATCAGTTGACTACTGATTCCATCAGTTGAATCTAGCAATCAAATTGGCTTATTTATGTTCAATTTCTAGAGTGATTAGTTGACTGATCAAAGTCATCAGTCGACTAATAACTGAGTTTGACAAATATAGATCTCTAACGAGCTTCGTTTCGTAATAAAATTGTCTCATGTTGGATGCAAACTCCATGTTAGAGTCAAAAGTTATGACCTTAAGAAATTTGCTATATTGGAACTTTCTCGTTGCATGTGAACTTCATGTTAAACTTCCGACTACCAAGTGTTCGATCAACCATGGCCCACTTGGACTTTCCGTCTCATGTCAAGTGTTTAGCTCCCAGCTCACTCACTTTGGATTTAACCTAATTTCCAACTAGGTTCGCCTAGTTTCCAACTAGATCTTCTACCGCTTAGCCCCATTAGGACTTCTATTGCCTAGTTCCGAATTATGTCTTCCACTGTCTATCCTCGTTAGGACTTCCATTACCTAGTTCTTAATCAGAACTTCCATTGCCTATTTCTCAACTATATCTTCCACTATCTATCCCCACTAGGACTTTCATTGCTTAGTTCTCAACTAGGTCTTCCACCGCCTAACCCCGTTAGGAATTCTATTGTCTAGTTCCAAACTAAGTCTTCCACTGTCTAGCCCCGTTAGGACTTTCATTACCTAGTTGTTAATCAAGACGTCCATTACCTATTTTTCAACTATGTTTTCCACTGTCTAGCTCCGCTAGGATTTCCATTACCTAGTTTTCAACTAGGTCTTCCACTGCTTAACTCCACTAAGACTTCTAATATAGTCAATTATTTGGTGAACTTTGACTTACTTAACATCTTACTAACATATTATCAAACTCGAGTCAACCTGAACTTGATCAATCTGATCAACCTTGACTTGAGGTTGATTGCACTAACACCCCTAACTCGACCCTCTAAATGACCTTAACTCCCTTAATTATTCGTTAGAAGATCTAACTATTGCACTATTACAATTATCTATTATTATTAATAATAATAGGTAGACGGTCTTTTTATGATTCCCCTACCAAGAAAATCCTTATATATAGATAAATCAAGTTTTTACCAAAAAGTATCTTGGATATGGTATTTACCAAAAGGCGTATCATAGTTCTGTTTTTACCAAAGGGCGTAGGGAACAATGTGGAAATCCCCTTTTACATCTCCCGCTAAACTCTGTTGTTCATCATCATTTTCAAGGCAACCCATATAGAATTTTATTTTAAAATGATTTTGTGGATCAGATGCACGTGGTCTCTCACACACTCTCTCTCCCTCTATACCTCATCCTTCTCTTATAAACACGAAACCATTATGAACCTCCTTCGCTTACCATACCTCCTCCTGCTGTTTGGTGCAATTGTAAATTAGTAAATAGGATTTAGGGATATTTTCGTAAGGGTTTCAAGAGGGGAGTTTAAAGGATAATATTGATCAAGAACGACGTCGTTTAAGAACATCGACATTGAAGGACAAATTTCTAGCAAGGGTGCAATTGGTAGAAGAAGATTTAGTGATGTACGGTTATATTTGCTATTGTAAAATAGGTTTGTACATTTAAAAAAAATGCAGTGTAAAATTTTGTTGCATAAGGTGATAACAAAAATCATGTTTATGGTGTCATTGGTTGTGTGGAGAAAAAATATTGAACAACACCTAAGTTATGGTGTACTCCATTACTTAATCTGTTTGCGAGGTGCTCCACTGTAATGCTAGATTTTTGCTAGACCTTGCTCATGCAGGTTTGGTTGATATTGTAGATATCAACCTAGATATGTTTGATTGCACCCATATAAAGTCTTGTGAGTTTCTGGTGTTTTAAGGACTCAAATTGTGCTAACCATTGCTTATTTAGGGCTCTTAGTGGTGGTTCAAAATTACAAGAAGTTTCCGCTTGAATGCAGACCTGATATGGGATAAAAGCAAGCCTACGTTAGGCCTGATATCATCCTATATCAGGACCAATATGATCTTCTTGGGTCCAAAAGAAATTTAGATATATCCACAATGACATGATATTGTCCACTTTGGGCCTAAGCCCTCATGGTTTTGCTCTTGGACTCTACCCAAAAGGCCTCATACCAATGGAGATATCTTTTTCTTATAAACTCATAGTCTTTCCCATGTGTTTTCAATGTGGGACTATGTTTGCAACCTTGCAATCCAACAGGCTTGCCTTGGAGGATGCATGTATTATCATGGAATGTAATCAGTGGATATTGACTTGATGTGCATCTATATAATCTCTATTAGCTTTTTATGTTGCAAGTAAAATATTTATGTGTTGGTTACTTTTGGTTATTTGAAAATATTGAAGCGATGTTTACATACATTAGTACATTTATATTTATGATTTGCTTGGTGAATTTATAATATTAATTAATTTTGTACTATTGGGAATCAGATTAATTTCATACTCTTGCTCGATCACAATTTACAAACAGCATGAAAAAATGTGTTATTACAGTTGTTTTAGCTTCAATGACATCGGTTTTAAAACGTTGTTGTTAAGTGATAATACATCAGTTTTTCATTGCTTCTAAAATCGATGTTGTTAAGTGACACTACATCGGTTAATAACCGATTCGGAAACCGGTGTCATTAAGTGATACTACATCTGTTACAAATTGGTGTCTAAAATGCAGACCTTTTACAATACCTTTATAGACACCGGTCGATTTTCTCATAGACATCGGTGGAAAACCACTGTCTATGAACGTTTTTCTTGTAGTGTGTGTCAGCAAGTAACCAATCTTCCTGCACAAGGTGGTTGAAGTTCGAATGTGTAGTCCATATGTTGTAGAATTTGAAAGGTTTAGCTTGTGGTCTCTAGGGCGCTCTATAATGGATAAAACATAGGATGCATGATCAGAAAAAATCCCTAGCAGTCTAAACTCAGCAAAACTTCTCCTGTGTTCACCATTGTCCTATCAAGTTTAGATACCACTTTCCTTGCTGTAAGTACAAAATCTAGAAAGTCAGCTATAGCGTAGGATATAACATCCATCCTGTTGGAGCAATTTAGGTGACCTAGGTTTTGATATTTGGACAAAGGTTTAAGTTAGGTTTATTGTTGTATTTGATGTATGCGTGTGAGTGTACAAGATACAAGAAGTCCAAGTGTGATCTTGGCAAAGGAGGAGAAGTCCAAGTAAGAGGCTTGGCTGCATAAGTCCAAGGAGGAGCCTTGGCGGCGTAAGCCCAAGTAGGACTTGGCATGTGGAAGACTCG
>JBAMIE010180146.1:0-13356 GCA_037177295.1 Kaempferia parviflora | reverse complement strand
AAAGGTAGTCCTTCCTTGCCCATTGAAACTCCCCAAATGAGCCCACCTACTCCGGTCCAATTCAATCGGCTACTGGTACTTAGTCTTAGCCTTGAATTTTTCCGTACAAGGGGAGAGATTACGAGACTCTTCCATTTTAGTCTTACGATTTAGATCGATCAAGACATGGGACCGAAAAGAGGGGGTGCTCTACCAGCACCATAGACCGTGACATGGAGGCGATGATAGGCCATGTTTGCAAACCTCACACTTCTCACATAGAGAGACGTAGGGTACTCACCGGCGACCATCCTAAAAGAAGCCCACTAATAGAGAAGAGAGCTTCCAGGTCTAGCATTGACTCAAGGGACGTAAGGGCTCATAAGTTGTTTAATTTATTGTAAGTTATAAGTTGATAAGCTCGACACCCATGGACAGATTTTTCTTAGTTTTGAATAACCATTCTATTTAGATTTTAGACCCTTTATGTTAATTGCTGCTGGATCGGGAGAGAGAGAACCACATGGTAGGAATACGGGATAGGATTTGAGGAGCGAGATGAGAGTGTTGAGCATATAGATCTTTCAACTCAAACTGAAAAATGATTTTCAAAACTCAACTATTCTATTCGTGTAGTTGTCCCGAACTGTAGAGTGAATGACCCGTCGTATTTAACAAATAGATTTTTAAGGTAAAACAACCTAATCATCAAAAGAATTTATGCACTAAGATCAATAACTACAAAAGGCAAAGGAAGAACTCCCCGCCTTTATTGTCGATCATATCAAACGCTTCAAATCCGTAAAATCACATCTAGTTTGAATCCTACCAATACAGGATGAGGCAAAATAATGATCTATAATTAATGTATCATCCTATCAATTAATTAATTAATCAATCTATTATTTATTTAATTGACTTCTTAAAAAAATCCTTAAACGATACGCTCATTAACCCTAACCATTAGCTAACTTCAATTAATCTAATCCATTGATTAAATTAGGGTTAACCCCCTTAACCCTAGAAATTCCACAATCTAATTAGATTAGGTTCATACATGAATCAATTAATCCCTTAATCGATAATTAAGCTGAGTTCCATAATCCTTACCATCACTAATTGATTATTACATAAATCTAATTAACATCATCCATATTCCACAATCAAATCCAAATGAACTAATCATGAATCAATTCAAAACTTAAACACTCAAATTGATTAGATGAATCCATTGTCCATAGGTTAAACAATTCCCAACTCATTACACTATTCAATTGATCTAGCCATTGCAATATTCCTCTACTACATTCATATGAATTCAAATCCACGGACAAACTACACAACACTCACCCGATTCAATTGCACACCACAGTTGGTTGCGGATGAGACAATGATGGCCGGAATTCATGTCTGGAGGTGCAATAAAACTAGTGTCCAATAGATTAGAACCAAAAATCAGCAAATCTATCATCACACATGCTCAATTGTGTACTAGAGGTTAACACTGCCTCAACTTGGCAGCTGATAGTAAGGTTCTTGGATGCAATCCGGCTGAATCTACCGCCTAGATGCAATCTGGCCGGAGCTTTTGAAATCCTCGTATAGATTAGAGGAAGACTAGGGTTGATAATCTGTTGGAAGAAACGGATATTTGGCCTTGGGTGGTTGTTGTAAGCCACCGGTGGCCAAAAATCCAGCCGTAGTCAAGTACTCGACGGAAGGAGTCTGGGGTGAGGCCTTGTCACCAGCAATAGTTGTCTAGAGAAGGAGAGATTCACTAGTCGAAATTGTAGCACGCAGTGGCGACGGTGGTGGGTCGCTGACTAAGGCACATCGATGTCAGGAGGATGCAGAGGGAGAGGGCGACATCAGATTTAGATCGAGCAGAGGAGATCAACAAGGGCTCGACGTTAGGCAACCGACGCTGGAGTGGCATTGGTGCGATCGACAGTGGCGACGAGCGGAGATGGCATCGGGCGAGAAAGCTCGGGATCGAAAGAGGGGGAAAATAATCGGGAAAATAGGGAATTCCAACTTGGGTTTCTTATTTAAATACATAGGTTGATGAAACCCAACTTTAGGTTGATGGAATTAATCAACTTCCACTTTAATTAGGTATTCTAAACATGCCTTAAGTCTAATAGGACATCTCCTCAAAACTAATCATACGAGCTTCGATTAATTTCTAAAAATTTTTTGAAAACTTCCATATCGCTAATTCTCCAATATAATTATTATTTATTATAATATCTTATATTCTCCTCCACTAATAAAAATTTGGTCCACAAATTTATTGCTTAACTTAGGGATCCTTATCCACGGGTAACAACTAAGTAGTGTACTTGCATACTAATCCATCCTAGTATCATGAATCAAATCTTCTACCCTGAGGGATTAAAGATTTCCTATAAAATTACACCACGATCAATATCCAAATAAATAGTAATCACTCTGTGGGTAATGAGCTCACCAAATTTCCGCTACTATAATATTTTTGGTAGTGAGCAAATTCTACTGGGTGCAGATAATTTTCCCAACCATCTCCAAAAATCCATGATACCCGATCTCAACAGATCCTCTATCGTATAGCGGAGCTCCGTAGTCAGTCCCCTGTAACCTCGGCTAGAACTGTAAGATAAATCACAGATAACTATCAAATATGATACCCAAACCTAAACATACCAATAAATAATTTTATTGTATAAACGGCAGTCCACTGATAATCCTCTGCGTCAGTTTTTTAGCATGACCAAGTTTCTCTTCGTCTGACTTATCAAAGAACCTCTAAACTTGATATGCAAAGCTCAGCTTTAACATAGATGTCCAATGTAAGTGTTCCAGGAATCAAACATAAAATCTCAATTATGATAATGTCCTTTCTGCCAAACACAGTAAGTAGTATACGATTGTAGTTTCATGTTTTGAAATTTCAAATCAGGTACTCTAAACTCTATCCACAAATAGCTACCAATGGACATATCAGCTTTCCTTGCAATTTTAGACATACAGAAGCTTTGAGATCAAACCGCATACTCCAAACTCAAAACAACTCTAAATGAAACTGCATTGTTTAAACTCGAAAACTGCATTTTCATAACAAGATCGAACTGTTTCAGAAAAATGAACTCTAGCAACAACATCGGATAACTCCAAGATATTGGTTATTCAAGATCAATCTGCCAATACAACCGAAACTGTTATTGGTACATACCACCAAAATAGCTTTATGGTTTCACGCTAAAATTGATCATTCTGATTAATGATATGTGAAGCAGCAATCATGCTAAAGCGTCAAGTGTTCATACTGTATTTTCATACCTTTCCAACCATATGCACTAGCTATTAGCCATAATTTTATCTAAGCTTGAAGAATCACATTGTCACAAAATCAAGATTTTCTTTGAATCCTATCTATACAAGTCAGCCCCACAATTTCCTTTACATCTATCAACAATTGTCAAATCTCATCGTTCAGGTACTCAAATATCCATAATAAGAAAATGACAATCTAAAGTCCCAAAGTGTCACCTAACCCCTTGACTGAGAGTCTATCCATTTAGGGGATGACACCACAACTCTCGTAATCATACCCATGAATGTCCTCGAATAGGTTCTTGACAAACCCAACCCCTACACCCAAGTTGGTATTAGTTATTGTTACAAGAGAGCCCATATTCCCTGTGTTAGGTTCGGATCATGAAGTGTAAACTTATCGCTGTTGTGGTCGTCCTTGACCATGATGGCGAGTGTGCTAACTCACCAAGTGTCATCATACTAACACCAAATCAATGAATGACTAATAGACGGGTATAGAACAACTATACGATGCAACTAAAAATATATCATACCTCCTGTAGCTCGGAGATGTCCTGCTGCCACGTGGTCGCATAGCTTTAAAAATCCATAACACTAAATCGAGGCATCATGAACCGACGGCTCCACTGAATGACCTCAGGTTAGATATGCTTCTTCAGCTATCCACTCTTCTTGTCCGGCCTCCAACTATTATTGGTGAAGCATAGGCTAAGCATCTCTTTCTTAGGCAGTTTCCTACCAAAGCATCTCTCATAGGCACTTTCCTACCCAAGCATCTCTTTCTTACATGGATCGGTACTCTTTCTTAGGCGCTATGCTATTCTCCTCACCCCATAAGCCCTATCGTTTAACTAGTCTCTTTCTTAGGCTCTGTTATTCTGGCACGGCTTCGAAGAAGGATAGAAACCCTATATTCTGAACTCTCTTTATTGTGCGCTCCCATACTGATTGCCCTCTGCCTACTAGTGATCTATCCCAGAGCTAGTACTCAAAAGAAGCTACTACTCGACAAGCTAGAACTCAAAAGAAGCTACTACTCGACCCTTCTGCTAGTGATCTAGCCTAGCCTTCTTTCTCACTCACGCTCAGCCTGGTCTGTCCTGCGTGTCCTTGCTGACCGTCTAATGGGAGATCAGACCAGTTGGCAGCTTGGCACCTTGGCACCTTGGCACCGTCTTCTCTGTTCTCACTTCTGTAAGAGTGCCTCTGTCTTTGCTCTGCACCGGCCAACTCTCCCTACTTTACTAATTATGAGTCGGAGACAGTTTGGGCTTACTCTTGATATTATGAGTCGGAGACTGTGCTTGGAGTTGTGAAACCATCTTTCAGTGGTTTGAACCAAGTTTTGATCCTACTCACTGAGTGGTCGGTCCTTGATTCTGATGACCGAGGGCATTCCCTCTTATGTGCTGTTGAGAGAATTGTGTGCACTGGTGCAGGTGTACTCATTTAAAAGCTGAGATCTCCAGCGTTTATTAGCTTGACTTTCGGTCCTTAGCTCTGGACTTTCAGTCAATTGAGTGCTTCAAGTGCTTCTTTTGTGATTTGATCCCTTGTGTAGTCGATTGAGTGCTTATTCTTTAGTCCATCAATCAGTGTCTGTAAAACATGATCCAACATTTGAGTGCAGTTGCTTGACCCCTCATAATCGGAGTGAAGAGGTGGAAAGGAGAATCAAACTCATAATAGGATTAGCTGCTGAGTGCTTATTCTTGGCTGCCTACCAACTGAAAAGACCCTTTCACCTTACTCAAACATTTAAGAAAGAAAATAAAAGTTTTCCTTCACCAGTAGTGCAAGAAAATCTCAGATTAAAATCCAAGATAACACTTCAGCATGATAGTGCACGCACTCATTAGAATCATCGCAAGTAGTTGCAGCAGGAAACATAGCAAGAAAATCACAGCGAGAATCACACCCATTCAAGTCCCTATTTCTAAAAATTGCTACTACAGAGTTTAATCAAAACTCCCAAATCTTCAATTGAACACCGAGACTAATCTGTGAAATAAATGCAACATAGAAAACTAACTTGCAACCTACCCATATCCTGTAGCATGAGTTCAAAAATCCTTACAAAGAAAAGATGCTACATAGGTAAACCATCCAATATAAACTAATCTGCTGTCCTTGAATTCAAGGTCTCGAATTTTTACCGATTTCTAATTTTAACGCTTAGTGTTAGAGGGACCTTATAACTCTTTCCCCCATAGAAGAAATTTCGTCCGCGAAATTATATTTACCTAGTAGTTCCGAGTAACGGTTGCGCATGTCCCCTTCGGTCTCCTAGGTGGCCTCCTCCAGCAGATTCCGCCATAAGACATTTTCCATCGTGATTGCTCTATTTCTTAATTTCCGAACCTGTCTGTCTAGAATTTGTATTGGTGCCTTCTTATACGACAAATTCGGCATCCACTGGGCTAGTTCCTGATGAATCACGTGTGCGGGTTTAGGGATATATTTCCTAAGCATAGAGATATGAAACACATTGTATGTTCCTGATAGGTTAGGAGGAAAAGTCACTCGATAAGCTCGAGTTTCAATTCTTTCCAGTATCTTAAACGGTCCAACGTATCGGGGACCAAGCTTTCCTTTCTGATTGACCATCTGTCTGAGGGTGGAAAGCGGTATCAAAAGTGAGCTTGGTACTCAATCCCCGGTGCAAACTTCATCAGAATCCAAACATGAATTTTGGATCTCTATCAGATGCAATTCGAGGAGGTATTCTATGTAACCGGACAATCTCCTGTATATATGTAATTCTGCGTATTGCATCATAGTATCAGTCGATCCACTATAACCCAAATGACATTCGATTCTTTCGGTGAAGTGGGTAGTCCTATTATGAAGTCCATGGCTATATTATCCCACTTCCCAATAGGTATTGGAAGTGGTTCTAATAATCCTGCAGGTCTTTGATGTGCGACCCTCACTTGTTGACATGTGAGACATTCTTGCACCACCTCAAATATGTCTTTCTTCATGCCCGGCCACCAATACAGTAGTTGCATATCTTTATTCATTTCCATACTTCCAGGATGAACCGAGTAGGGAATCTCATGTGCTTCCCTTATTAATTCTTTCCTTAGTGTGCCCCTGCCGGCACCCATATATATCCCTTGTACCGCACAATGCCCTCTACTGTCGGATAGGTGGTGTGACCTCTGATTTTATCATTGCGTTTCCACTCCACTAGATGCGGATCTGATGCTTGCCCATCTCGGATTTGGTTGAGTAAATTTTGATTTGGTCAATACCTCCTTACCCATCCCTACATTAACTCAAATTGGTTTAGTTGATGAACTTCAGTTTTCTTCATAGACTCCCTGCTCCTCCACATAAAATTCCAATTTGCTAATTAACCAACCTCTTATACGCAGCTGATAATCCCTCACCCGAACAACACAGTTTTCTATTCATGTATAATAATACAACTCAACCAGGTGAGCATGTGGAGCCCATCCATTCCAACATTTCATAGCAACTTTCGCAATTAAATGTATAAATGAAGAAGTAATAAATATTACTGCATAATGATACTTAAATAAACGAAACAATATTTTCTTTATTTCCTTTAGTTGAGTATGGTGCAATGATGATAATCTCCTTTCTAGAGCACATTCTTTCATTTTACTGCAGATTCAACCACAGTTCCTTTCCTTTTGTTGTTGGAAGAGCCCTCCTTGGAGCTCATCCCAAGGCACTCTTCCCGTATGGGTATCATCCATACCCGTCAAACAATCTAAAGAGTTTAAACAGCTAGAGTAAGAAGAAAGAAAATAAATGAAACATTCCAACAACAAAACATTTCTTTAGTCTATCAAGCAGTAACAATTTCTCATCTAAACATGTACCCACTAATTCCATTGTTACCATGTACCATATATTCCTATCATTCATATTTGGAAGGGCTCTCCCTGGAGCTCATCCCAGGGCACCCATCCCGTATTATCACCACTTATGCACATATCTTCTTAACTATCACTATAAAGAATACATATCGCAAACGTATCATACCATCCAATAAAAGAAAACATGCATAATTCTTTAACCAACCAAGCTACCAAAATAAATCCCCAAATAACTTGAATTAACAAATAGGAAATCACTTTATCATACGAATACAAACTCTATACACACATTCAAAGCCTTTGCTTCCATTCTGCCAAATACCCAGCTCACACGAGGAGCAAGCACAACACATTAAAACAACCCTTCCCAATATTTTGGTCCATAGATCCCGTAACCCCCTATTCACAGCTATTCTACGGAGAGAAAAAGGATACAACATCAAATCCGGGCTCTTCAAACCAAAACAGATTCGAAATCGAACAACAGAGAAAACGGTCCTTATGTAAACGGTATAAGGAAACCAAAACGAAAACAACTTTCCATCCCTCCAATATGTTCGAATGAACAGATTCCAACATGAATGGTAATGTATTCTTAGTAAATAGTTACTCACACCCAAATCCGCCACCGAGAAGAAATGAAAGGAAAGAAAAGAAAAAGAGACACACCTCCTGCTGTAAACAGGAAATCGAAAAAAAACACACATCCAAATCTGTCCAGAAAGGAAAGATCTTGCACTACCTCAAGGGTCTCATACACTACAAACTAACGCCTTTTCTACCTCGTTCAGAATTCCAAAACCACAAAACCACAATCGATAAGAGTCAACGCACAAAATAGAATTAGATCTGTACAAAATCCAAAACCATCACAAAAGAAAATAAATGAAAACTCAACAGAGAACCATACTACTCTCATCCATTTCTGTTCAGGACGCTAAAATTATCACCAGAACATAAACTATATTGGAAAACTTATTACAATTTCCTAAAACAGTCCACCACATCACCTAAAACCAACTCCCTAATCCTTTCCAATGGATCCAAAACCATTACAAGAGACAAGGCGATCATGGAAAGAAAACCAAAACCATCTCTTAAATCCCGAGCAGAAATCGAACAAAAATAGCAGCCGAAACTTTCGGCTAGCATACCTTAAGAGACCCTTATCCATACGTATGAGGAAAACCTACTTGCAAATTGTTGTATGTAAATAAAAGTCACAACAAAAATAGAGCATGATAAGGTGGGCAACAGGCATTAGCAGGAATAAGTAACTTGGTAATAATCAAAGAGTAGCAAGAAAAATAAGAATTGATACATCATATCTAGTTTAACATGTGACATGACAGCTTAGGAGTACAAAGAAAAATAGTAATACTGAACCATAAATTATAGGATAAGATTTTCGAGTGGCACATGAAGGAAACACGCCATTATTGTCAAGACAACATTATGATACAATAAACATGAAAGTATAGCTTATTATGGCCAGATTAGTCAAAGGTATAGCCATAGTACAGTTCTAGCAAAGCAAATTAATGACTTTTGAGAATCAACAATAGACACAGCGGTATAGCAATAATTCCACACAAAGCCGATGAACTGAAATTCTTATAGACTTGAAGGCAAATGTATCCGGGTCCTTGACGAGTTGGCATACACACACACTGTTAAAGCTTCACAAAAAAATTTGCAAGAAATAGTTTGATTTACAACCTACGAGATGAATCACCCATTCCATACCAACCAAGGAAAACCTACCTGCCTTCCTCTTCCAACCCGCGAGATAAGGCTCCGGTGGTGGAGAGATCGCGACACTCCGTGACTTGTAGCGAGTCCCACCACCAAGATCGACGGCACGGCAACCACCTCCCGCGGAAGCTTGAGCACGGTGAGGGTGCGTGAGGAAAAAGGACGATCCGAAAAAAGGAAAAATCGGGCCGAACAAAATAAGGAAAAGGGACCATGTTTTTAAACTTATATACATAGGTTAAATGGTTCCTCCTCTTGATTAATTAAATCCATTATCTCCTAACCTAACCCATATCCTAATTGGACTCCCTTAAGACCTGATAATTTTATCCCAAGAAGCCCTGGAAATTTTCTTTTAAGTGGACCTCCTAGCTGGTCTGCTTCCCTCTGTCTATGCTTACTTTCATTGTTGATTCATCCATCTTTGCTTCCTTTAAACTGGAATTGTCTTCTTTTCTTGAAGCTTGAATCTGTCTTTGCCCCGGATCGCTGGCATCTCTCTTGTCCCCGTTCTCAAGCATCTCTCTTTGAAGTCTGTGCTCTAACTAGCAGTGCTTGCCTTCCGCTTACTGGCTCTCCTCTAAGATGCCCTCAAGCAGTGCTTGACCTTGTCCTGTCGTCCAACTCCTCTCCTCTAAGATGCCTTATGGCACCCATTTGCTTTCATCTTAGTTTGAAGGACGAAAAGGCACCACCCAATAGTGCTTCGCAATAGTGGGGTAGTAAGATCTTCATCCGGAATTCAAGTGCAAACGCTGACAGGGAAGTCACAGGAAGAGAAGAGTTAGCACTTACGAAAACGTTAATGGTGTTTTTTTTTATTTCACTCAGCTCTTTACAAGTTTACTAGGCTAAGAACGTGTGTCCGAGGCCATCAAGTCTACACTTTTTAACAAGTTGATGGTTGATTATTATTGTGCACTTTCCTTCTCGAGGTGGCGTATGGTTACTAATGGCTCCTATAATGTGCAAAAGATAGTTGTTCCTTGTTATTCAAACTGTGGGCCTATGATCCATCAGTTTTTTCATATCATTATTTGCTTATAGACTTCTGATAGAATAATATGTGTACTCATCATTTTCAGCTGCTTTTGCTAGGATTCATGAAGAGTACAGACGGCTTGGAATAGACAGAGAAGCATGTGAAGAAATTCAAGCAACTAGATGTTTAAGCTAGTCTTTAAATGTTTTTTGTTTTTTGAGTAAATATGATTTATATAAGTGGTCTGCATTTGATATGTTGTTTGAGTTTGCAGACCATTTCAAGATGGATTCATTTGTTGTAATCTTGATAAGGTGTACTTCTTAATATTTTTATGAATATTCCTGAATTTATTATGTGAACAAGTTTGATGTTTAATTTGTGTGTTTGGCTCGTTAATCATGTTCATTAATAAAATTTTTATTAATATGTTAATTAAATATTTTTTAGAAAAAAAATAAACAAACGAGTTTAAATTTATAAATTTCAAACAATCAAATATGTTTGGAATGAGAGCTCAATCATATCCAAACGAACCAAGATTGAATTGAAAGCAAGATAATATCTAAATGAACTAAGTTCAAGTCAAGTTTATCAAAAATAAACCAAGCTAAGTTTGGTTCGTTTTTGGCTCGGCTTGGCGCGGTTGCCTTATCAGACAATGTTGAACACCCTAAAATTTGGTTCGGCCCGGCTTATTTACAATTCTAATCAATTAGTATATTAAATGAACATAAATAAAATCTTATTAAATTAAACATTAAATTTATTTATAAATATTAATCTACAATCTTATTTCATTAGTTAGTGGGTGATAAATTTACTATAACGAGATAAAGATTAATTTTTAATGTTTTGATGGATTTATGCCTTCGGAAAAAATAACTTTTTCTACTATAGTTATTTTACGGTCGGTTATAAATTGATCCATAATATACTTTTCTTCACACTACCTGGACTATAAATTGTTCTATTTAATTACCTCTAAATATGGATGAATGATAAATTGGGATAGTACCTGAAGCCAATATTTTGTATCACGGTCAACTTCAGCGGCCATGAATTAACACCTGTAAAATTTATTAACTTATATTTACAGGAAATAGAAAATAATATAATATTTTAAATTAAACTTACCACAAAGTGGTATACAGTGTCGACCAGCCGTGCACACACCTCAAGGACTCCCGCAAGGGATCCGAATTTCTGCCAATATTTACTCTTTCCAAAAGCAGTATAGACCCCCAATACAAGAGATGCAACACTAGTAGAATTTTTAGTTTTTTACTTCGGCACTACTTATTTCGGCTACAATTAATCATGAAGTAATATATAACAATAAACTTCGATAATAACATGAGCAAAGTAAAATATTATTATTTACTTCAGATTTTAATAAACATGGGCTTCACTATTTATTTGTAGCAATATTTTACTTTGCTACAATAATTTTGATGAAGTAAAAAGTAAAAAATAAAATTTATAATCTATGTGTGTGAAGTAAAAAGATAAACCGATTTAGTTTTTAATTATTCCCCATATAACTTTTTATTACCCTATAATATAAAATATAATTTTCATTAGAATTAATAAACTTATACAGGTAAAAGCACTTCTCCATCGCGCGTGTTGTCCCGACCCTCTGCGATCGAGTCTGCCGGCGCAAACCACCTTCGGTGATTTTCATCTCCTTCACTGCTCAAACCTAATACTGATCATTCTTATGGTCTGGAGACACTAACTATCAGACCATTAAGCCATTATACGGATGCCCAGGTAATAGAAAAGTTACTGATGGTTGATCGTCGTTCCTGTAAAATTAGAAAAATCTGTCAGAAATAGAGCAATTGTCTTCGAATTATGGTTAATCACTTATATCGAAAAGACCTTTGCTTAATCCTACTGCTATAGTATACACATTTTGTGCTCAGACTGATATACTTATGAATTTTCTAAATATTTTATCAGTCCCGTGTATATTTGCAATAGTGTTCACTGTTTGACTACTTTCCCTGCTTTGGATTGGGTTATATAATTTGGGTACATGAGTTTTCTAAATATTTTATCAGTCCCGTGTAGATTCGCAATACTGTTTACTGTTTGACTGCTTTATCAACAACACATGAATTGCTACCAACTGAGTTATACAAACTACTGATGTACAATATGATTTTTCTTCAATATAACAATTGGGAATTGAAGAACTTTCATGGTGTGTCTCAGTGTTTTTAAAGTTTAAACTGTCATTATGATGTATCATGCTTAAATTACTAGCAATATGGAAATTGAATTTATATGATATGCTAGATTATGGTTTCTCTTTGATGCTCAACCTTGTTCGTACAGTATTGTTCTTGAAACTAGAAATGTCTTTTGGCAACAAGTATCATCTAGGTGTACGTGTACACTTCATGAGTGTGGAGGTAATGTTGGTGATGATGTGTTAACAAATGATTGGTTCCATCATTTATGTAAACATTACTTTTACTCACTCTTATAAACTTGGTCTGACTCCTATTACCTTGCTACAAATGTGATAACAAATGTGGAGACGTTCCAGTGCATCTGCTTTTACTGAAGTTTGATCGTCGTTTTTTTTTCTTTACATCAGTACTTTATGAACATTTTTTTTTTGAACATGTATGTATATACAATTTGAAATAATATCAACTAATATTTTTTTCCTTGCAGAACGTCTTCGAACTAGCACCACAAAGTGAGTCTGCTGTGATGAGTTCAGCAGCTCGAAAGTGGCGAGATTTCAAAAATAAATTGACTAGTAGATTTGTATGGCCGAATAGAAAAAATTCTGAAAAAATTATTTCTCCACCAAGTCAATATCAACTCCAAGTAACAGATTGGGAAGAATTTGTGGATGTGAGACTGGATCCATTATGGGAGGTATACATTATGAATTGTAATGTTTACTTTAAGAACTATTAATTTCCATACTTATCTGAATAATATAATGATGTAGGTTATTTATGAAAAATAAAAAGAAAGGACTATGCATTGTAAATATCACCACAGAATGTCTCGCAAGGGTTATATCGGCTAGAGGCTGAACTGGTAAGCTATGAAGCATTTTATTTGTGATTTTCAGTAGGTTTTTCATGTTCTTAAGTTGATGAATTTTGGAATTGTAGAGAGAGAATAACATAATTGCCGAAGATGAGGAAGTTGATAGATCGGTACTTTGGCGTAAAGCTCGGAAAGACAAATCTGGCAACATAACAAATGTGGAGACGTCAGAAGTTGCCCAAAAAATTGTAAATGTTTAGTTTTATTCAATCTTCATATTGCCTTTATAAATAAAATTGTAGTTTTTGAATTGATTTTGTTATGTCTCTAATTGTAGGATGAATTGTTGGAAAAGAAAGTTAATGTTATATTTTTATTTTTGCAGGTACCATTGGATCTTGACTATCGTCAATGAAGATAAAAATATGATATATTTATTGGACTCTATGTCTA
>JBAMIE010180095.1:0-13367 GCA_037177295.1 Kaempferia parviflora | reverse complement strand
GCTTCTTCGTCTGGAGTCCGACACGATTCAGACAGCAGAGAGAAACAGAGCTGGGGCGGCTGGCGGCTGGCGGCTGGAGTCTGCTGGATTACCGATTCTGGCTACGTATACGAGCATGCCAAGGTAAACGGAGAAAGAAAAGGGAGGATAAAAATTAAAAGCTGTTTTTTTTGTTATTTCCAAAAATAAAATATTGAATTAAAAAAAATTTAAAAAAAAAACACTGCTATTTTTTTAACATCCCTTTTCATTTATTACCAAAAATTTATTAGCTGTCTGTGAGAAAAATTAAGAGTGCGTTCAGTATGTTTTCTATTTTTATTTTTTAGAAAATATACGTTGTCAAAAAAAATGATGTTTAATTTATATTTTTCATATTCATTTTTTATAAAAAAATATAATATTTTTCAAAAATTTAGAGAATAACAAATTATCATTCTCTAAAATATGAAAAAAAAAATAGAAAATAAAAAACAAACCAAACGCACCCTAAACTTGTCGAGCGCTTAAATAAATACATCTAGTAATAAATATAGTAATTTTAATAAAAAAAATTATATAAATTATAAAATTTTAAAAATTTATAATATCAATTTTAAAAAATATATTCAAGTGTAAAGTAATATATAAATATTATAAACTGTTAGTTTGACTAAATTATTTTTAAAAATATAAAATAAAAATAAAAATTTGAGATAATTTTGATCAAAATTAACAAATTAAGAGAAATGAGTTAAAAAATATATTTTTTAATTATGATATTTTTTTTCTTTATCCAGTATATTCATATTGTGCTGAAATATAATTTTATATATAAGTGTTCAAATACTTTTATTTTCACATAAATTTTTATTATTTTCGATAATCAAGCTTACCGAGTAAATCTGAAATCCAAATTTTTATTCTTTTATTGCTATCCATTATTTGTGTCTCAAAGTACACTAAATATAATAGTTAGACATTAATTATTGGTAGTGAACATGTTATTTGGTACAATTAAGGAATAAATTGACAACTCAAACAACCCATATGACAAGCAATTTGCACCACGCTAAGGAACATCTATAGAAACCTTCCTCCGTATTCGTGGAACTGGCTCTAGGAGAGCTGCTTATGTGACAGTTTCGCATTTTCTTTTATAGAACACTATGAAACTTTTAAGCTTTCATCTCTAAATTGCATCTCCAGAAA
Source organism: Kaempferia parviflora (assembly GCA_037177295.1). Taxonomy (NCBI): domain Eukaryota; kingdom Viridiplantae; phylum Streptophyta; class Magnoliopsida; order Zingiberales; family Zingiberaceae; genus Kaempferia; species Kaempferia parviflora. The sequence continues at coordinate 12,176 of JBAMIE010180095.1, read as the reverse complement.
CACTGTCCCTTCCCTGATGAATGTACCAGATTCATCTGGTTAAGCAAGCTCAGCACTAGAGTCCATTTGGAGTGTGCATTTAGTCCGATCTTCGATGGTTGGGGGCACTTTCATCGCGGCTATTGTACAATGGCAACACCCAACCAGAGCCATACTTCATCCGACCAAAACAACGCCAGTATAGGAGCAGTGCCAGTAGCAATACAGCAATTGGAATTGCCCATCTGAAAATGATCAATCAAAAAAGTTGCATTTGATTTAGCAGGCAATTATGATTCATGTTTGTTGAGACGGTATCGAATAGAAATGCCTGAAACTTGCCTGTCCAAGTCGAGAATAGGACTATAGACTATAGTCTCCCATGTAGAGATAATGGCGTGCCAAGCAGGGTTGTAGTATAGTGATTCTGATGTCCAGAACAACCTTGTGTATGTTTCTAAGAAAATAAACATTATCCAACCAGCAAGCTCGAACAATATAAACTTGACGATGAACCGGCCCACTATTGCCACAATGAGAGAGAAAGCCACCAACAAGTTACAAAGTCTCTGATTGTAATCTTTGATGAAGAGGGATTGAGCTTTACTTAGCATCTGAAGAAAAGCCGACAAGTTGAGAAAAATATATTCAATGGAATCACTGATAACTTTGTCATCTGAAGGGGATAGGACCAAGAAAGAGTAATGATATACCAACTGATTTGTTTGCAGTGAAATAAGTTACTAATTGCAGCTAATGTATCTCGAATTATATTGTAAACCTCAATAAAAATTGATGGGTCGAAATCTAACCTTTGTCATCTTCTTCTTATACGTTTCTTTTGAAGGTCCAATGCACTCTCTTTCAAAAGTTTGATTGCAGTGAAGGAAACCATTGTTAAATTTTGCCATGGAAGGGAGTCTCATAGCTTGAAGACTGTCCATTTTATCCTCACACTTCGTGTATCGAGCTTCACACAATTTTGATGACCGATGTTCATTTATAAGAACCAATGTTTTCAAAACCTGGTAATGGCCATTACAAAAGTGAATATACAAAATTATTATAGTAAACATGAGAAACATCAAGATTAAATTTCAATATGCTTAGGAGAGACATTTCACGATAATCAATTTTCTATGCATAACCAAAATCAGCCACCAGAAACAAAAAATGGAGAGCAGTATCATAATCTATCTTATTAAGTGATAAGTCATCAACTCCTATCGAATGACTAATTAGGGCAAAATTCAAACAAAAAGATTTGTGATTCTAGGCTTCTAGTGACTGTTAATTGACAATTCTTTTGTTTGAACTAGATCAGTTGGCTCATCAAATTGCCATGATTTTGTTATATGTTTACCTTGTTTATTTCATCGTCGAGTTTCAAAATTGATCGTTCAGCATGAGTCCGACCAAAATGTTGATGATCAAACAACTTTCTTGCTTCGAACTGTGATTCTTCATGAACCTCCTGCAGTCTTTTTTCTTCTACCGGTAGTTGCAAAATGTCCATATGCTTGCTGTACAGTTTCAAGCAACGTTCTAGAATTACCTTGTTGAAAGCCTCAACAATAGAACCTGTGGATGGAATTTCTCCCTTATTCAATGCTTCAAGAATCTGTCACGAAACCAAGGTATTAGCATTTTTCAAACATGATTTTGCTTGTGTTTCAAAAAGCATCGCAGTTTAGCCAACACAAATTATCCAATCATAAAAACAGTATCATACATATAATAAGTTCCTGAAAAACCACCTGCTCCAGGAAATCTACAAAATCATTTCCGTTTAGAAATTTTCCCTGGACAAGCTTTGGGCGAATGATTGATGCAACAAGCTGTTTCAACTGCTCCCTCTTTTTCACATACAATTGATCCAATTCGTTGTCCTTCAAATCGCAAAGTTTAGTCCTTTGGATATGAGGCTGCCAACAATTTCATAACCCTTTAGAACCATGAAATTGAAATATAACATGATTTGACTTAGATGTACATACTTTTATAACCGAGTGTGGAGAGCATGATATAGTTAGGAGATGAGCAATAAAAATAAAATAACACAAAATCAGCTCAATATTTTGAACTCTCAATCAATTAATCAACCAGCGAATAACCACACAAGTCCAAATTATTATGGAAACACAACATGATCATGAAAACTTCATAATACATCGGGTATAACAGAAAGAGCACACCTTCAACCAAAAGATACTGCCTAGTTTGTGTTGAAAAATTCAAATCTTTCTAGTAAGCTATTATTTCTTAGAAATAAGTAGTTGCAAACATAGAAATGAATTTTGAAAATGAGATTGATAGCAGCAGGTATGTGAATCAGAAAACATATTTATCAAAGTCACCTTATTGCAAACATGAAATTCTGACCAACAATACACTACTGAGTTAGACGACTCATAGCTTACACAGCTACAAAAGGAAAATTGGAAAAAATATGATATTTCAATAAATCGTATTGCCAATCCTCAAGTGATTGGCCACTCTAATGAACACACATTTAATTTAAGCACATCTGAAAGAATTTTTTTTATTGTTTAATATGTCAACAATGGCAAGATAAAGCCAAGGAAATAGGTGATTGCAATAAAACTTCAAACTTCACATTAATCCACAGCAAAACCAAGTGCAATGTGCATGCTATTTCATGTAAAAATGAAAAACTATATTGACACGGCAAAGAAAAGTGTAGACTTGGATATGTAACCATTTATATAAAAACAGTTGTGCCAATGATAGGTCACGGAAACTTAATAATAGAATACCTGTGGTAAGCTAAAAGCAGTGTTGTTATCACCCATTATCTTCAACGATTCTCGAATTTGATTTACCTGATTGACCACATGAAAATGGAGGGTAAAGATGAATGGGTCCATCACTTGATTAAGGGAAAGAAAGTGCCAACAGAAAAGCTAGAAACATGGAAAACTGAGGGAAAAGGACACAAAACATGCTCGTTCATGTAAATTTGACTTCATCCTTTGAATTACAATACCTGATCAATATTTCTGTTACCTGAAAATCAAGAAATAACTCGAAGATAAGTTATTGAGATAACTTGTAGTTTCATTAAATATCAAACACACACCAATGAAGTCACGAGTAAGATTTGACTGACCACTGCTATTTGGTACATGCTGGAGGGCTTCATTCACCATTTCTTGTACTGTCTTTCCTTCTGTATGATTGAAATAAAAACATGTTTGCTAAAATATTGAGTGATATAAGAGACGCTGCCACAACTGTGGAAGTTAAAGGAAAAATTATAATACAGACGTAAAAGGGAAAAAGTATGACAAAGTTGACATATATGGTAGTGCAATGACAATACAATAGTTAATGATTAACTTCACATTAAATACTAAAATAAGAAATAAACCATAAACTATGGCTAACTATTCATCATATTTGTATTTCCAATTAATGCAGGACACCTCACTTTGCTCTCTTCTAAAATCATAATCAGCACAAGCTGGAAGTGGGATATGATTATGCAAACATTATGTGAACAACTTAATATATTATCATTAGTAGTATGGAAGGATATATAAAGAAAACTTACGCAAGAAATCTCGTTGGATAAGCCACAAGAGCTTAGCGGGCTCAAAAGCAACATCCTGGCCCTGTATTATAAGGCACCACCGTGAATAACTACAAGAAATATCTCCTCCAAAGCATAGGATAGTAAGTAACAGTATAGTACCTTAACCCTTTTCTCCAAACAACCAACCAGTTGGAAAAAGAAGTAGCAGTCAGGAATGGAAAACCAATAAATTTTCAATAAACTTAAAATTTTCTATTTAACATAATCCAGAAGCAGACCTTCCGTAAAACTCTTCTGCAATTTCAACAGCAAATGATAACCGAGATATATCAGCCTCACGAATCTACAACAAGAGCCACCAAAGCAAAAGAGTGAAACTGGATTACATGTAAAAAGGAATCAAATGAATCTAGTGCAGATTGCAAAGTTATTAGTCTCCATTATAGACTAACGAAATTTCCAATAGATTGAGAACAAACCGTCTCAGGAAGATTATAAATAAGCACAGAGCTGATAATTGTAGCCAGAGCAAAGATTCTGCAGAAATCAAACAAATAATTAAATATATAACTTGTATTTGATGGAGAAAATATGCTAATTACCTATCATCATAAACATTTGATTTCCCCACACTTTCAAATCCTTCTGTATCAACGTATAAGACAGATATTTTTCTTCCATCAATATCCATTTCAACTGGCGTACCCCAAATCCATATTCCTTCAAAAAACAAAAAGTTAATGAGGGATATTACTATATCTTGGAAGAAACGTGAGAACTCATGTGGATAAAGTGATTGAGACTATCATCAGACATCTAGCTTGCTAACACTAGAGAGACAAATATAAGATACATTAGTATTTATGCACCTTTGGTTTTAGTGTCTCGCATATGTCCTACACCAAAACCTGCATATGACAGTTGCAGAATAAAATAACCTTAGTCTTCAGTTATTAACAAAAGAACCAAATGAGAAACAATAGAAAATGCACCTTCGTCGCAAGAGAGGGACAGAAGTTGGTTGAGAAGAAAGGATTTGCCAGAACGATACGGACCAATAACCTGAGATGGTTCTAGTTAGAAAAATGTGAAAAATAAGAGAGAGAGAGAGAGTCCATGGCACAGTAAAGGTAAATGATTGTGTGAGCGTACTAGGAGAGTGAAAAAAAGATTGGCTTATACTGCAAGATTCTCTTGAGTGAGAAACATAGTCCAAAAAGGTCAAAACTCGATGGGTACAAACTAGAGGAGATGAAATTATATTGACAAGACAAGCTAGAACAGAATGGTGCAGTCCAAGCAGCTGGGGAAATGACACAAATTGAAAAGAGAACAATTATTCTACAAAAACAGAGTTTGTTTAAGAAAAAATAGTGACTGCAATCACACGTTAATATGTGATCAGATGGATGATCTTCCATCTTTTAGGAAAGATACGTGAATATACACCATTGTGTTTCAGGAATTAATACGTTTCCATTTCCATCGTGAACTTACTCAAATCCTTAATGTAATTTGTTTCCTGACAATAATGAATAGTAAAATTAATTAAATACGGAGCAACAATGACTAAAGTTATTGCATCCATGATTCAAATGGGTAACTATGAGCCACCGAGAATTAGTAAATTAATCACAAACTACGAGTTAAAACAAAAAATTATATGAACCTTAGTTTCTACCTTCCTTTTTATGAATTTTCATTTCAATTTCGTATTTAAGTTGCAACTAACCACAACAGAAGCTATAGGATTTGTAATTTTTTTAATTGCCTCCAAGCCCTCTCTTGCAATACGAAGCTTTGTATGCTCAGAATCTGGTTCCACAATAGGAAACCTGCATAATCAACATAAAGCTATGACTCCAGAGATAAAGAAAAAGCTTTGACTAAATCAACCACGATAAAACTGTATAAATATTTCCTAAAAAAAAATCATCAAGTATGCCAGTATCTATTACAAATGGTAATAGTGCCAGAAATAATTGGGCTTTCTGCTTGTTATTATATCTCTTATAGAAGTGCCATAGACTATATATCTGTCTGTGGGCCCTATGAAATTGCTAGACGAAATAAGCCTGGAGATCAAACAAAAACTCAAATAATGAAGAGAGACCATCAAGTCTTTCCACAGCTTGAGGAGCATGCCATAGAGATAAGTCCCACCCACAATGGGGTTGCACAGCATGGAAATTGCTGAAAACAATCAAACTCTAGTCCTTTGAACTATGCAAGCGAGTATAGCAAGACAAGAAGAATACCAAAAGTTTTGGAGTGGGGGTGATGCAGGTATTCTAAAATGAAAGCCTTCAGACAAGTTGGGTGGAGAATGAGAGGACAAAACAATTAATCTTTTTTGAGAGAGATAACACACTGCTAGTGATAATACAGTACACGTCCAAACTATCCTCTGGGAATGGAACTGCAGGACGTTCTCATGTTGGAGTGGCCAGAACTATACTCCAGATGGGCAATCAACAAGTGAACAGGTGCAAGGTATCATCTTTACTAATTCTGTTTGAGTTGCTAGCAAGAGAAGGAATGAACTTTCTGATTCAAATAAGGAGGGCTGCATAATCGACCAAAGAAGAGATCTTCCACATGGCCCCTTTCATAATGTATTTAGAATAAGAAGTTCCGATCTTTCCAGAATAAACCTTTCCCTTCTGTTCAATCTCATGCACACGACCATCCCAACGAATTGAAAAACAAGAAAAAAAAGAGAAAGAAAAAAAAAAACAGAAAAAGATATCACACTTACGTTCGGCGGAGATCGACAGGGTCATCAGTAGTGCCGGATGACAAAGACCAGCCAAAGATCACCAGCCAGAACGCTACAACCCGCAAGCAAGATCCCATCTTTCTGCACCTCCTACCTTCTCATCCCGAACTGGTCGAGCAAATTCCCCCCGCGGTCCCAGATCCGAGGAGCCGCCTACAATAGAAGCTGCACGAAGAGAGAATTCCACCAGCTACAAGATAGGCATCGCTTCCCCCGCTCAGCTCGGAGATCGCCAGAGCGGAAATAGCAACGCAGGGAGAAGGAATCCAAATCTTGGTCCTCGGGTTTTCTTCGGAGGGATGGATGCAGGGAAGAAACATCAGGCGTCGAGATTTGAACCGTTATAAAGTCTTTAACAAATGGGATGACAATTTAATGAAAATTATTTTTAGACCCAATTATAAAAATTGAATATGAATATTTGTATTGTAAAAAAAAACTTTAGTCCCTCAAAAAATAAAAAATTTAGTTCGTCTCTTTATCCGGATGTCAACATGTATCTCATTTCATACTCACTTGATTGAAGGAGCGTAGGACGAGCAAGAACCGAAGAGTAACAAGTACATTGAAATAATTTATGGAGATGATGAGTAATATATAGAGAAGAATTGGAAAGATTCATGCACACACGAGGCTAATGTCTTATTTATGGTGGTAAAAAATAATTTATTCACCCTAGTACTCCATAAATTTATCCCAAAACTAACATGAAAGATAATTCAATATCTCATTTAGATTAAAGAAATTAATATGAGCGTAGATCCTTTGATACATAATCATCTTCTCCTCATGTTGCAAAATGTAAATACGTTCGCCCTCAGTGTCTCCATCAATCCGTCTCTGACTTTTTCCTATTCCATAATCAAAAGGATCATTAGATCAGATCAAGAGAGATCAATATATAAATTTCTAATCTAATCCATGGTACAGATGATCTGGACATAAAATAATCATGAATTAAAATTAATCATGAATTACTGGATTAATATACTAATAATACTAATAATCAAGGCGTCACGGAGCTTGCAGATCAAATTGAACACTCAAAAGTCTCCATCAGCTGCCACTTGAAACTTGGTAGTTTTTAAAGATAATATATAGTTAATTAAATTATATATCACTTAATACTCTTTCAATCTTTGTTTATTTATTTGTGATATAGTCTTATTGGCAGCTATATTTGACATTGTTTGAATGACATAATAATATAGTTTTTTCACATTTGGTTATCTTTCAATCATTATCGGAATGATTTTTTAATGATTTATCATTTTCTTTGCCCCAATAAAAAAACATGACTGGAATCTGGCGGCGATGCCCGAACCCGTGGAAAGAATTTTTACTTCTTTTTATTGTCAAATTTGACCGTCCGAAATCCCAAAAATGATCAAATTACAGTCCGATAAAATGTCAAAAATGGTTGGGTTTAGGTTTGAGGGCATAAGATAAAATCAATAGAGATATAAGAACACATAAAAACTAGTTTAATGTCAATCCAAGGTCGTTTAGTTTATTAGTTGGTTTTTCCCAAAAATGGATGACGGATAAAACGATCTCGGATTGACATTAAACTAATTCATATGTGTTTGTCTACATCTCTTGATTATATACATGACCTCAAACATAAATTTGATAAAATATATTGAGAACAATAAATTTTTAAACACGAATTAAATTTTTCAAACATATTTATATTTAAAAATTCATTACTCTCAATATATTAAGTCAAATTGACGTTTAAGGACATGAATATAATCAGTAGAGGTAGAAGAATATATAAGGTCTAGTTTCATGTCAATCCGAGGTCGTTTGGTTCATCAGCCGGTTTTACCCAAAATCGGTTGATGGACCAAACGATATCGGATTGACATGAAACTAGATTATATGTGTTCGTCTATCTCTCTTGATTATGCCCATGTCCTCAAAAATCAATTTGACCAAATATATTGAGAGCAATGAATGTTTGAACATAAATTGAATTTTTCAAAAACATTCATTTTAAAAAAATCACTACTAGAAAACTAAGCTTTTGAGACAAATATTTTAAGACAATGACAAAGTTCGTCTCAAATACTAAGTAATTAAGACGGTAATAACATATGTCTCAAAATTTTTAAACGGAGACATTAAATTTAAGACATCATTTAAGATTTGTCTTAAATTCAACTAAATAAGACACCTAATAAAGACGGTTAAAAATATAATTATATAAGACATTCATATAAGACGGTAAAAAATTTATTTGTCTCAAATTATTTTGATCATGGTTCATCGGTAATGGTAACTATCGCGGACTCTACCGTTCCATGTCCAATATATATATAAATATTATCTAATTATTATACAATAATAATATAGAAAAATACATTTACAAATTTAACTTAATAAAAAATTTTAATTTATAATTAATTTATGTTTAGACTATTGATAATTTAAGAATTATGAAAATGAAACATATTAAATATTTATTAATGTACTAATTTTTTTAAGGATATCCTAAAACACTAAATAACATAATAATAAAAATAAAAATAAATTTATTATATATATATATATATATATGATGATATTAATTAAAATTAATTAAAATTTAATCTAATTAAATTTATTTAGAATAATAATAATAATATAATTAATAGTTAATAATAAAATAAATTTATACGATTATTTAGAATTTTTTATATTTTTAAAAATTTATAATAGTTCTTTATATTTATTAATTTTCATTATATTATATTAATACAATTAACAACCCTAAAACTAAGTTCGCTCGACTTCAAACCTTTGCCGAACGCGACCTCTGCCGAACGCGAGCGCCGCTGCCTCTGCCGATCGCTCGCGCCGCACCTCTGCCGCTCGTCGACTTCTCTGCCGCTTCCGGCCATCAGTGGCTTTTCTGCCGCTCGACTTGTTTTCTGCCGCAGTCGCTCGTCGACTTCGCTGCCGCTTCCGGCCGTTTCCACCGCTTCCGCCGCCGCTGCTGTAGTTTCCACAGGATTTCATCGCCGACGCCACCTTCTTCTTCTTTACTCTTCACCCCGCCGTGCCTACCCCTGCCTCCACGCTGGTAAAAATCTGATTTGTTCACAATTTCAAGTTTACAAATTGCTTGGAACCGAACCAAGTTTATAGACATATTGATGGAAATTGCTTGGAAGTTGAAATCTGCCAAATTGTCAAGACCAAAGTTTACAATTTAAGAATTGGGTACTTATGCAGGAACAAATTGGGTCTATTTATTTTGTTCAAGAATAAATTGGGTACTCGTGCACAAACCACTAACTTACTGTTAATAATTTATTCTTTAGTTCATACCCTCAACATTCATCCAATTTATGTAGGTTGCAACTATGGAGCTTGACCCTACAAATCATCTAGGAAAAGAACTTGCAAAACTAACACCCTATCTATTACAGGTGAACAGTTATGTAGTCACCTACATTATTTCATTGACTTTTTATTTAAGTACGAAAAATGATCATTAATTAAAACTGAAAATGTTAGCAAATAAGCTACATAGTAACACACATTATTCATTTCTAATTACAATTTTCTTTTACAGCTTTAGTGGTAAAGAGAACTAGGAAATGCTTGTTTAACTTAGGTTGCCTATGGATTATAAATTTGTGCATGATAAATTAGTTTGAAAATTTGTGATGCTCTGTAGAATATATCACAATGTTTCATACTTAGTTCAGTTACTACAATGATAAAGGGCGGAGCAATGTTTGGACCATCATATGGCTTTAGTAACATTTAAAATTGTAAATTGCCAAGGAAACTCCAATACATAAGCATGGACAACAACATAATAACTTATCTTTTGAATTATACAGAAAATTGTTATTAAAATCTTGTCATTTTATCTGTTTTTTTAATAAAAAATCTTCTTTTTGACTATCATATTCTTTTTGTCAGTGGGATGTAAATTACTAAAGCACTCGCAATACAAATGTAGGTGTAAAAACATCTTCAAGAACAATTAGAGGTAAGTTCAATGTGCACTATGAAAAGATATATGCTATTTCTGTTTTTTTGCTTCTTGTAAATTTCTAAACGATTCTGGAAATAAGATGATAGTTGATTTATATGGATGATTATAGGGAGCAACAACTACATGCTATGTGGCACTACTTCAGTAGTTACAGAAGTTGTTATTTTTTGGACCAGTGCGCCTCAGTTTGGATAAGCAGCGACGATCTCCACACTTATTTGCACTGTGTTAGAGGTGCCTTCCACTCCTCTGGATAATCCAATTATCTGAATAATCCTATTGTATTGGTAATTGTTAGATGACGAGATTTCTTATTGAAAAGTTCTGTTTATTGATTTTTTAAAATAGTATATATCATAAATCATTTATACCTCTAATAAGATTTTTTTTTTAATGTTCAGGATTCTGACGAAGAAGAATTATAGAAGTTATCTCCAGATCATGAAGAGTTATTTTTTAGGCTTTCTCTTGTGTAACTTTCATGGGAATAGTAGTTTTTTTTTTCTTATCAAACTAATGATGGATCGATATGTAAATATTTCTATTATTGGATGAATGTTGGAATGAAACCTATGTACTGACTTATAATTTTCTGATGTAATTTTCTTTTGTTTGGAAATGATAATTCAATAAATCTGATCTAGATTACTTTGTATAGTAATGTTCTTTTAAAATTATTATTTTTTATCATAAATAGTGCATCTAACAAGTCAAAATATTAGGGACAGTAATTTACTGTCTTCACTTCTATTTGAGACGGTACATTACCATCTCAATTTAGTGTCTCTAGTTTTTTCACAGGATAAGACATAACATTTGAGACAAAAAAATAACTGTCTTAAATACTTTTTGAGACAATTGAACAACCGTCTCATCACCGTCTTAAATGATATTTGAGACGGTACAACTGTCTCAATAATTTTTTGAGACGCTTGCATTGGGGACGGCTACATTACCGTCTCACTATCGTCTCAAAAACATTTTGAGACAAATTTATAATTTAAGACATATTTTGTTGCGTCTCAAAAGCTAAGTTTTCTAGTAGTGTAGTTTGATTAATAGTTAAATTTGCTTGGATGAGATAAATATTTATCTCAATGTTAATTATATGGTATTTTTGGATTTAGAAATTAGTTCTTTTTTATATTTTAAATTTATTTGAAATATGTGATTGTTTCTTGCAAATTAATATATAGATGAAAAATATAAAAATAGAATATAATAAAATTTAGTGATAAATTTAAAATGAAATTATATACGGATTTATAAATAGAATTGTAGACAAATTTATAAATAGATTAAAATTGTATTTGATATTTGATATGTTATTTGAGATGGATTAATAACGAATTTAAAACTGTAGGATCGATGTTGTCAAGAGGGAGGGGGATCTCGATTGTTCATTTTTGTCATTCTTTCGTTTGTTCTATCAAAGTCGTTAGTAACAACGGAATATAAAATAAAGCAGGGAAGAAAGACACGTGGAATTTTATTTGGTTCCCAACCCCTAGGATCAGTACATCCAAGACCTACGCACTCAACATGAGTCCACTAGTGGTCTCCTTCCCAGAAGCTTTTTGGAAGCGGAGAAACGTGTCTTATGGTTTGAGTACAAGCAAAAGGATATAATAGAAAATGTACAGCTTGTAAAATATAAAACAAATAAACTCGTAGTCGCAGTCTGGAAGCTCCTGAGTATCGCATACCCCTCTTGGATCTTTCCTAGGTTGTACGACTAGAGTTTCGGCGGTTCTTATTCGAGCATAGAGAGTATGAGAGGTGGAGAATTGATTATCTTAAACGTAGAGCTTTCATCTCCTTTTATATAGTTGGATCAAATCCTTATCTAGATCAGCTCTTATCTAGAT
>JBAMIE010180067.1:0-13369 GCA_037177295.1 Kaempferia parviflora | reverse complement strand
AACAATTGTGAAGACATTGCTTATTGTGTTGGGTCCTCTAGTTCCTTGAGTAAGTTGGATAATGACATGAACGAGGAAAGTGACATGGTCAGTTGCACAAAAGGCATTGATGGCAAGATGGTGAATTTTGATGACCCAGATGCAACTGAGTGTTCAAGCTCGTTTGGGAACACTTTCTCAGGCTCAGAGTGCGAGTTGAAGCAGGAAAATGGGGATATGGAAGTTGATTCACCCTTTGTTCCTTCAAATGGGGATCCCATTGGATTGGATGTGCTTAACAGGGATTTTAGGTAAGCTTCTGTAGAAACAATCACTTTTTTCAGTAGGTGCTGACTTTTTCTTTTTTAAGGTTTATTTTATTTGTTGTATCTATTTTTTCTTTTCATTTTGGGACTAATAGCCTCTGATTGAATCAAGTCATTGACTAGAAGTTATGAAGACCTAAAATAAAGGAGAGTATTCTAGATCTTTGTCATTTATTTGCCTTGAGGGTGCCATTTATGTTCTTTGAGGGTGCTGAGAAGCTTTTGATGTGAATGAGAGTGGAACATATTGGAGGAGAAAGTCGGTATCTGAGGAGACATGTTAGATTAGTAGTATGAATACATGATATACTAAACTAGGATAACCATTTTCATGCCTAAAAGAAACCTTAATGCTTTGTTTACTCATGCGGATTGAAAAAGGAAAAAAAAATCCAAGGTGGAAAAGAATAAGGAAAAGAAAATGAAAATGAAAAGGAGGATAAGATGAAGGAAAGGAGAGGGCAAGGAAAACACCAAAACAGGAAACTCGGTTACAAGGTCACGAGTGAGGCTACTTGTGAGGTCACTTGTGGTTGCGAGTGAGGTTGTGACCATGAGTTTGCGTGCGGCTGCGAGCGATTGTGCCATGTGAGCTATTCAAGCAGGTTGACGATGAAGGGAGGAGGGAAAGCTCATTCTGTCCAACTTTGAGTGCACGAAAAAAAAGGCCTAAAAATTGATCTGTCCGTTCACCCATTATTTCACAATAGGTAAATGCAATCCGTCATTTCTCTCATCCGCGCCTTAGGGTAACAGATTATGATTGGCAACTCTAATATATTATGCAACTCTAGGTTCAAGTTTGTTTTTAATGGGTTCTATCTTACTCTAGCTTGGGTAGGAGTATTCAACCCAATTACGAATCTAGGTGTTGAACATATCATATCCTCAAGTTGGACACGGTAAATGTCACCTAAATTTTTGACACATGTTGTTATGAGAGGTCATATTGTGTCAAAGCAGATAGGGAGAGAGTAAAGCATAACCTAGGAGTCAACATAACATAGATTGCGAGTATTGTAACATCATATTAAAATTCTAAAATTTTCAAAAACTAAGTAACTTATCACTCTAAACATCTAAAAGTTTTAAGAATATGGACATATTAGAACATATTCAATTTAGCTGATTAACTTTTGAGTGTGTAGCAAATTAATTAAAATATAATGAATAGAAGAGAATCTCTCTTATCCAAGGTTTAAAATATGGTTTCTTGCCGGAGTTTTGATCCCCATTCACAATATTGTGTCAACACACCACATGTTTCTATGCATTCTGAGATGACTTTTAATCCTAAATATTCTTGCACTTGGATTGTTTACTTTCAAAATTATGGCTATAATAATTAGAAAGTCAAGTGAATTGAAATTTTAAATAAACAAGTTACAAACAAGCATCTAAGTAACAATTATACCTTATTAGAAGAAGCAACAGAAGTATTGAGCATTTGCTGTTGAAGCAGCTATCATTAATAACTAATCAATTACTCAATTGTAAATATAACCTATCAAAATTATAAATTATGAATGATTATATACAAATTATTAATTAATTAATATAATACATTAATTTCTATAAATGTACATCTTAATTAATATAAATATTATTAATATCCTTCATTAAATATGCTTTATAATCAGTATAATTTACAAATATGTTTTTCTGAATTATTAAATGCTACTGACATACACATATAACTAGTGATTATTCAATTAGTTTCTATAATTTTAAATGTGTATTTGAAATTAAAAATCATATAATAAATGAATTAGTTAACATCACAATTAATTGATCACAGCATATCACACTGTCAGTAGATCCTCATAACTGCACTTTACCCTTTTCCCTGATTAAATCACGTATTGCCTCCTCTTCTCCATGTCTTTATGTAGTGTCCTTGATATCTTCATCACTGTCACTTTCTCCAGTACGTCACTACCTTCTTCCCTTCTTTTTTATTATTATATATTCTTTTCTTCCCCACACCCATGGACAACAATTAAGATCAAGAGTGAACTAATGGGATGCGCAATCTTTGTGAGTAGGGCATTGGCAACAGAAATCACAGGATGTGATTCACCTAGATTACCTGCGCCAACTAGTGTTAGGTATTATTCCCCACATTGAATGGCAAATTTTGGTTCACCTAGTATGGCATGAAATTCCAATCCGTTCTCTTATCACTACCCTGAGAACTATACCAAACAAGTTTGAAACACAACTACACAAGAGATGAGAAACTAATTTTAAATAACTAGACCTGAGGTCAATCTAAGTGAACTAACTTACTTATGCTATATATAAAAAAAAAAATACAATCCTTCAGTTCGAATTTCCACAAAGCTGTTCACACAGATATAACTTGAATAAATTGGTCATGACTAGGTGGTTAAAGATACTCTTGATATCTTAAGATAAATCTATTTGTTAAACATGACAAATATTACTCTAGCAAATTGGACAAACAACTTCTTGGAAGAATAAAATGCTCATTGGAGAAAATCCATCAGTCTTGTCATGTGGAAAGGCAAAGACTATCTAGTTTCTAGATCTATTAACATCCTAGAAACTTTCATATAGTATTTTTAGAAATTATAAACATGCTCAAACATATATAAATACAGTTAATGCATAAGTATTCATAGTGTAAAAAAGAATCTATGGCAAAAGGCAAGTATAATGCACCAGGATTCTTCAGTTATAATTTCCACAAAACTGGCAACAGAAGTATAATTCATTAGTCATGAAAGGTGTTCAGTGTTTAAAGATATCTCATGATTTCAAAAATGAATTTGCTTTTTGAACATTTTGGACCTTTCAACTTCCCAGGAAGAAGAAAGTGAGTGCCCAATGGAGAAAATTAATCAATCCTTTAATGTGGAGATGTCAATGGTTAGAGTTGCGCATGAAACTGTTGTTCTCACAAACCTCAATGTATGATAAGGAGCTTGCTGCATACAAGCATGAAAAGGAACTTCAGTCGAAGATTATTGAGTTGGATAGTTCTGGCTCTAGATCTGTCCCCTTCACTTCTCGAAACAATCGGAAAAGAGTCATGCAAAGGAGTAAAAGGAAAAGAACAGAAGATAAAGTTGACATATCATCATATATGTCAAATCATGTTGTATTTTCTTACTATGGTAGCTATCCTTTCCATCTACCTATTTTCTGCCATTTTAATGCAACACATTGTAACTTATGCTTTGCAATGTGCAGAGAATAAGAGAACAGATACAGATGGCCACTTAGTTGATGATGATTGTGGTGAAGGTAATTTTTTCTGCTTATGTTCAGGATTTTCTTATTATGGTTAAAAATAAATCGTGATGTAGTTATTCTATTGTTGTAATGCATAGTGTCAATGAGATATGGTGAAAATGTGTTAACCTCCACAAGATGAAGTGGTGGTAAGAATAAACACGGAAAAGTCACTTCATTGCATGATCAGTCTATTTGAACATGTATTATAGTTATCCATGTGACCATTGGACAGTTGCTGAGTGGATGAATCTCGTTATCTGACTACCCAGTTGAGCTTTATATATAGGGAAAAGAAAAATTGGCATGAAACATCACCTGAAGACCACTGTTTCATTTACCACTTTCTATTTCAAGGAAATACATAACTACAATCAATGATGTTGTTCCATTAACATATGTTTTTATCTGCATCAGATTTTCCAGATAGATTGAGTGGATTTTACATTCAAAAGGTTATGAAATAGGATTGTGATACCACTTTTCATAATGGTTTTTAAATTAGAGAAAGGTTTAAGATGTGTTGTTTATTTTATTTTTGTCCTTTTGTTAAATTAATTCCCATTAACTTTTTTCTGCATACCTTGTTTTTTCAATGGCGAAAATGTAATTTAGGTATGTCTTTTTGTTTTTTTCTTATCCACTATTTTGAATATTTTCACATAAACCACTTATATGGCTGTCAAGCTATGCATGAAATACCAAACATTCTCTCTTCACATGGCCACATACAAGTTGAACATTTGCCAGAGTTTTAACGTTGTTGACCGTCAACTTAACGCAACCCTCCTCCTTTATTTGGACTTGGGACCGGCCATGATTGGTTTGTCATGGGCTGAGTTACATGGCCAAATACAAGTTCTTCAAGCCAAATTAATCCTGGCATGTTAAATTGGAAATCATGTTTGAGTTAATGACTTGATTAAACAGTTTGGCCATATCTGCAAACAAGATGCATATGCTATGTATTGGTTATTGTATCATGTAAATGTTACTTCAATGTACTGGTTGTTTGGTTGACATGGTTGTTAAATGATGTGTTTTGTGATCTATCTATTGTTTGAATTACATTATTGACATGCATGTTAAATGCTATTTCTTTTCTTTTATATGTTTTGTGACATGCAAAATAATCCACACTGAAGTATTAATTTTTTAGGATGATTAATTTGAATGTGACAATTGAAAATTTTATTTATATTTTTTCACCAAGTTTATTGATTTGATATTTTTCTGTGCTTGGTAAATGCAGAACTAGTATGCAGCCTTAGTTATTAACTTAAGCAATATTGAGTTTTTATGATTCATCAATGAATTTGTCTCTGGCAACAAGCCAACAATTTGGTAGGCAGCCGCACTCTCTGTCATACTGTGCTATCCTGACTGCTACCTTGAGATTAAATCATGAGATGACTTTAGAGTTGACCTGAAAAAGAAGAATATGGGTGTTGCTTTCTTTCTGCTCCTAATTTTGTTCCTTAAATAGTCTCTTTTTTTTGCTTCACATATTTATACAATTCCATGAATAGAATGATAACTAACTTTAGAAATTATTTAAGATGAATGCTGTGGAAAAAGAAGTGCCTTTGTCTCATTTCTTCCTTGGAGAACTTGTGATGCCCCAAACAATTCAGTTAGTGAAAACATATTCTACCTGTAAGATACTATTTCTAGAGATTTACTTTTAAGGACATCTTTTATTTGGAGACAATAACGTATATCAGAAATTCAAAATTCAAAATTTTCTTGCACAAATTTTTACTTGACTCTAGGAATATAGTTTTTTTGATATACAAATCCAGGATTGTTTATATTATTCATTGTGACGTCATTTTAATAATGTTTCATCATAAATTATTGCATCAGATGACAACATCATAGGCAATGATGATAATGAGTGGTTGCTTGGCCTGAAAGGCAGTGATGGTTCCCTTGAACAAATTCTTTTGAACATTGAATCTGTTCAATCTCGAATTGTGAAGTTGAAGACTCAGATCAATAATGTGATGGGTAGAGATGTAAGAGAGCGATCTGCTGCCAATTTATTTCTAGGAGATCCACCCGTGAGTTTTCTGCAAAATGTTACTGGTGGAGGTACATTGTCAACTGCGTTGCCAGGTACACCGCCACACCATGAATCTGAATGTGAGATGGAGACGGTTATGCCCGTGAGTGAAGGTTCAAGCTATGGTGATGCTGCAGATATTGGTATAATTGAAAGCACAATCGGCTTGTTGTCCGCTGGTGATGTAACCCTTGATCAGAATCAAATGAGAGACTTGTGCAAAGATGTAAGAATTCTGCTCTCTGCTCTCTGCTCTCTGTATTTTTTTTACTGTCTTGTGTGTTTTTAAACCTGTGCCAGATCAGCATGTTCAACTGGTTAAACTGGGATCCAGCTAGATGTCAAACTGGTCCAAATTTATTTATAGGGGCCACCCAGTTTAATCGGACCACTTCAACAGGAAAACTAGGAACCCACAGGGCTTCCAGTTTAATCCTACCCAATCTAGTTTTAGAAAACTGTTAGTCATAGCAACTGCTCTGAAAAACATTTATTTATCGACCTCGGGAGAGCCTTAGTGCTTGGACCATGTTTATGTAATCAGAGTATTACGAATAGACTAGGTACTAAAATGCCAATTATTATTCTTCTATTTATTGAATATATAATTATCAAGAATATCTCTTGATTGGTTTCTGTCTTGTGTGGAGTTGCAGAATGAAGATGACGTCTTGATTGATAACCAAGTAGCTGAGGAAGAATATAAAAACTTTGAGAAGGTGAGTCATGAAACAGTTAAACTTGAGGGCATGGAAAAGTCAAACAACGAGATCCATTCTGGCGACGAAAGTACTGCCCCTATGGCATCAGTGCCAGAAGCCAGTCCACCAGGAACTAATGTTGAAATGCCACTGCAAACAGTTCAAAAGAAGCCCAGCTACACTGGTAAAAGGAGAGGACGGAAGCCCAAGAAAAAAAAGAGGCAAGCCAGTTTGGTTTCTTCTCCCCCTCAACCAAAGAGTAAGAAGCTTCGTGTTTCTAGTTCTTCAACGAGCAGCAGGGCTCATACTCGTGGTCCTTCCAAAACTGAGAAGCTTCAGGCTTCAAGCCCTAAACTCTGGAGGAGTGAGAGGCTTAAGATGCGAAGACTGGCCGTCAAGAAGACATGAATTTGTTGAAACTTCACTTCCTTTGAGGCTAGATGCAAAAATAACACAAGTGAGCAGTGTTCGTCTGTACATACACCCATTAACTTGACTTTCATCCCCTCCTAGAACAAAAGTTGTATGATACAACTACTGCTTATTCCTAGATTCTTGTACCCCAACAACTCAGTGTCAGATATTATACAGTCGTTTGCACTTGTAAGAAAGCGTTGTATGATGAAATTGCACACTTGATCACAGTGTTGACTTGGAGGTTCATTGTACTCATCTAAAGGTGATATGATATTAGACCTTTGTGATTAAGTAGAGTTCAACATAACCTTGAGTCGAAACTCTATTTATAAAAGATATTATTAGAAGAGATTTAAACATTCTTGAACGGAATACTGCAATGAAGAAATGCATCGCCATTGGATGAAAGTGTGTATCTTTCGTGTTCTTACCCTCTTACAGTCCGTTGGTTGCCTCATGCAATCTCCTCCTCTCTTTACAAACCTCCAAGCCACAAGGCATGTAGTCTTGGCTGAGCCAAGTTATTATCAATCTCACCTGATCTCGTTGGGTTATGAGTTTTCCAAATTTCATGTCTCCCTTGTCAAATTCTTGCACTACTCAAACATACATATCAAATTAAGATGTAAAATCTAACTTAAATCGTTTATATATACAACCCAAGATCAAATTTGACCATTTATCGATTGTACCAACAAATATTACACGCTTATGAAGCATCCACTTGAGTGAATGATATAAATTGTAAGAGATATTTTATTACTATTATTTTTTTAGTGTTTTAATGTGTACCTATTGAATTGGTTGAGATTGTTGAATTTCCTCCAATTAATAAAAATAAATAAATTTCTTATTAATATGCAGTGGAATTAAAACAAAGACAAAAATACTAATGTCAACACATGGATTTACATAGTTCAAAATCATTATTCCTACGCGTATGATCCTTTAGCAGATCAGTCCTGAAAGCTCTTATAGACTTCTTCTGAAGGTAGTAAAATCTCTTATAGGCTTTTATAAGGAGTATAATTTAAAATTTACAATTGGGAGGAGAATTAAAAAAAAAATTAGTAGTGAACATTAGCTCAAAACGTCTTTAATTCTCCCCTTTATATAAGTCTCCTTCAGATTAACTTTATCATTTTATTATGTTGTCATCGATAACAGTCAACCAATGCACTATAATCATTAAGTCATCTGATCGTTAATAAGTAGGTTTTTTTTCTCATCAGCGAGCTTCTCCAACATTTTTGTTGTTGTGGTAATTAATTAGGCATTGACTGATCCCCTGATCAGTCAACTACCCAGTTAACTCAGTCAGTCATAAATAAGATCAGTCAACTACCCAGTTAACTCAGTCATAAATAAAAAATATTTTGCTCGTTGGCTAATGAGCCTAAATTGACTACCTAATCAACTCAACCATCATTAGTTGACTACATCATCTCAACAATCAATTAGCTCCAAACTCAGCCTCGAACGTACCATTCTATTCGATGATTCATGCATTCGACTATAGATATCCTTTAGTCAATTGGATCGTCGATTGTAGCCATCCTAATTGTCAAGTCCACTAAGTTGAGATCTACCTTCTCTTAGATACATGTCTTTCAACTCACTTAAAGTTTACCTTTATAGTTCCTTCACCATGAGGTCGTCTCCTGTTAGCCTTCTCATCTCTCAACACTCAAGACCTCAACTCTCTTTATCTGTTATCCTTCATTCTCTGTCAACATAGTTTGCACCCACTGACATAGTTATAGTCTTATGTTCCTTGTCTGCATGTTGGCACAATCAACCTCTACGCTTTTGATAATTTAATTTGAATAACATGTTTAAGAAAATCTAGTCAAGAGTGATCAATTAACTTATCAAGGTTAATCGAGTTGAGTGTAGAGTGAGTGAAAAGTCCAAGTAGGACTAGATACTTGATAGTTGTTCAAAAGTCCTAGTGGGACTAGGAGCCAGACAGCGAAGTCCTAGTGGGACTAGGTGATGTTGAAATTTTACAAGTGCATGGTTGTCATCAAGTAATAAAATATCGATTCCACAAAGACTATAAACCGAGTACTAGTTGGAATCATAAAGCAAGCTATTTAGAACAATCAAAATCGCAAGAATCATAAGAGAAAGAAAACGAATTAAGAAAGTAAGAGGAGTCTTGTGCGAAAATTAGTTTTGGGGAGCAATTCTAGGATTTTGATTTTGTCATGATGACTTTTGATACCCTAAATATTATTCACTCTCTTACCTCAATGTTGACAAGCATGAAGGTGGTTTATCACGAGGTAATCTGTATAGACTTTTGAAATTATACCTATATGTTTACCTAAACGCGACACATACTTTCAAGATAGCCTTACTAAAGCGACCGCTTTCTCAGGGAGACTCCAATCACATTGTCCCATGGTCATCTAGGTGTTATCTCCTACTTCGTGACGTCGAATAGGGGTAAACCCATTAAAATCTATGATAGCTGATCCTGTGCCTAGACTCTCAGAGAATGATCCACCGGTGACATGGCAAAGGTATTGACTGTTGCTGCTTGGAGCCACCAGGGAAAGGAGGTTGGAGGGAGGAACCATCATCCTCCAGAGCACCTGGAGAATAATAGAACTGAAGACGGTGATTAAAATAGTGTCGGGATTTCCCAATGTCCAACGCCCAAGTAAGAACCCGTTCAAGGATGGGGAGCCAAATGAATTAATGAATAGTTGAGAGTTATTTTTTAAAGCTAGAAAAAAGAACCTGCTTGCCTTCTGCTTGCTCCCCCTTTTATGCTACCTTCGATGACTTCTCATCATCCCTGTATTAATGACTTTTATTTCTCCTATCGACTTTTCATCTCCCAGTGTATTAATGATTATTATTAATACCTTTTACTTGTCGTCTTCGACATATGGACAGCTAGCGCCAGTATGCTTCCTATTCTGCATACCGATAAGTTATCTACCTAATGGGACCGTTCTTTATTTAGGAAGAAGGCATAGTCGTTTAATAGAACCTAGGGTTTGCCAGTTGGGAGCTTAGGACATAGCCGGTTGGAAGAACATGGGCATTTTCCGGTGGGGGCCTTACCGGTCGGGGGCTCAGGTCATAGTCGGTTGGGAGAACCTGGGCCTTGCCGGTTGAGGTCTCAGGGCTTAGCTTGTCCGGAGAACTTGGGCCTTACCGGTCTTAAGCTCATGGCTCAGGCTGAATGCTTATTTAAATGATACCTGACTGAACCTCATCTGGTCAGCAGGTTTTGAGCTGGTCATATCCCATCTAGTCTATCTTTGTCTTGACTTTTTGTCCTCCACGTAGGTAGAAATTTTGGCCTTTGAGGAAACACATAGAGACTATACTATTCCAACATATCACAAGCCTTCCCATCAAGTTCAGTAGAAGGAGCTACAAAGACCGGCTGACTGGAAGAGCAAAAAGTAACCAACGATATCGCCAGATAAGCAGCGCAAATATCCTTCATTAATGAGGAGTATGCTTCAAATAATGAAGAGTGGATATGCATTAAATGAGGCGTGATGCATCCTTAATGAGGCATGATGCACAATTAATGCTTCATGATGTCATAGGTGTTAGATGAGTATCGGGCGTGTTGTCGTTCTCCTTTTGGCGAGGTCACGTCCAATGAAAGGATTGGATGGGATGATCACTCTTGACTAGGGTAACGATGGCTTAAGATTGGCTTCGGATATGATAGTAAGGAGATAATCTTGTCCTTTACAGATCTTCAATCAAGTGCCTATGGTTAGATGAGTGAAACTACAAATAAAGGTGATGAGGAGCAAGCACCGCATTCCCTGTGGGCACATCCTCAACCTTTGTTCGTGCCCTGGCCGCTGCTACTGTGTTCTACTATTGCCTTCTTTAAGGTTCCATCTCTGTCTATAAATTCATTTGAGTTGCTTGATTATTTTCTTGTCTTTTTGTACGTGGCTGGTGGTCCTTTGCTTTCTCCTTGGTATGAGTGGATTCAATCGTTGTTGATCAGAGTGCATAGCCTTGAGATGATGCTATCTTTTGGCATCTCACCTGATTACCGAATTCATGTACTAAAGGCAGACCAAGTGTCACATATGCCCACACCAGGTTACTTGACTTTCTTCTTCAATCAACTAGAAGACGGTCTCCATTTTCCTGTCCCTGAGTTTTATAGGGAAGTTTCAGAGTATTTCAGCATACCTCTCCACCAATTAACCCCTAATGCTTTTAGGATTATGAGTGGTGTGGCAGTAATCTTCAAGTTGTATCAAATACCTTTGACCCCTATTTTCTTCCATTATTTTCACTATACTAAAAGAGCAGAGCCGGGTGCTTTTCATTTCATGGCCCGAGCGGGTTGCCACTTCCTAGATGGGTTCCTTTCGTCTCACAAGGGGTGAAAAATCTATTTTTCTACCTAAAACAACCAACCCCTTCTCTTTCCCGACTGAGTGGCAAGTAGACCTACCAGACTCGCAACTGATTGGCCGTTATAAGAAGGACCTAGAGTACCTGAGGGTCGTGAAGTTGCTAACCGGCATGTGATTTAACACAACCAAGATAGCTAGGAATGAGGGCTTACTATAACGAGCTCACTAAGCCCTAATGTCGCCAATTTGGAGATGCTGCTCGGTAAGTCTCACCCTACCCTCTTCATATGTAAAGAGTAACTTATGATTCTTCTTTAATGCAGAAGCCGCTATGCTGAAAATTTCGATGAGCAAACAAATGAAGTGGAGTCAGACTACTCTATAGGCTATCCTGATAAGTTTCAGAAGATGCCACCAATGGCACATAGAGTGAGTCTGAGCTACCTCCTCCATGATCCCCAATGGGCATGGGATTCGAGTCCTCTAGTCGGTCGAAGGAAGCTGGAGAAGTGTTACGAAGCCGCAAGTGCACGGCTACATCGTCAGTAATAAAAATATCGATCCTCGGGAACTGTGGATTAAGCACTAGTTGGTTTCACACGATGAGTTATCTAGACAATCGGAAAGTGGTTTAAATGCTTGAAAGCAAGAGAGAGAGAGGGAAAAAGGGAGAAAGTGAAAGGGAGTTGAGAGAGATTGGTTTTGGAGGGATGATTCTATGAGTTTGATTCTACTATGATGTTAGTTAATTTCCCTTTGTATTGTTCATTTCTTTACCTCCATGCTTACACTCTTATAGGGATTCTAATAAAGTTACTGGTAGACCCCATGACGGTCTCACCGGAGTGTTCTCTCCATTGACATTCAGTGCTACTAAGTAGAAAGGGTTAACATTGAAGGCCCGGTTTAACGGTTACCCTCTGTCACCAAGGGACCCCCAATCAACAATCTAAGTTACACCAATCACCTTTTAGTACAGAATTAGAGAAAACTTATTAAGTACCAATTAGAGTCTCTGTTGTTTGGATTTGGTCTCCATTTCAAGGGAATGCACGAAATGTTGATGAGCGTAGATTATGTATCTTTGTATGCACTATTTTACGCTCATCTACTTATATTTAATTGCATATAATCTATATTTATCGCACTTTATCTTATCATAATGACATACTTCCATGTATTTTGTGCGGAGATATACTTTATTCTTTGTTTTCATAATAGGATGGATTTTGGAGCAAAAATAGAGCAAAAATGTACATATTTGCAACATTGGAGTTCACCGACGTTGTTGTAGTCAATGGAGCATATCAGAGTCGTAACGAAGTCAAAATGAACCAAAATTTCACCCACACAACCCTAACTTGATGGGGAACATGACCATGGAAGTTCTACACAAAATCACATGGGACAAAGTCACGGCCGTGTGATCTATCCACTGCCGTGCAAGGAATCATACTACAACGCAGACTGTTCGTAAAATGGTCATAACTTTGCGCTCGGTTAGATTTTTGGGGTGATTTAAATTGGAAAATTTAGAAGACTTCCAGATCTACAACTTTTATTCAGAAATGGGCGTGTGATTCCACACTACCGTGCCTCACACGGCCGTATGAAAATCGCACGGCCATGTGACTCTGCAGCGGAGATATGCTATGTTTACAATGTGTCACATGACATGGACGTGTGTCCCTCACATGGCCGTGTGACTCTAACCCGAGAGTCACATGATACGACTGTGTGTCCCTCACATGGTCGTGTGACTTTCCTGCACGGGCGTGTGAGATCCACACGGCCGTGTGTCAAGCCGTATGGTCTAGACTGCTCTGTGGACTTAAAGTAAAACGAATATAACTTTTGACTCACTTGGACCCACAAAATGAGACACCTACTAAAATGACCAGGACTCGACGATCTACAACTTTGGTTCAGATCACATCTCCAGATAAGCTCATCTAAGAGTCGAAAAATGTGTTTTGGTGGACACCAATGAATCTGACAGATTTATAAAAGGGGTTTCTTCCCTCATTTTTGGTATCTTTGGCTTGGGGCTTTGCCCTTTGCCTTGGATGACTACAAGGTGTTCCAAAGGAGGTCAGAGGCTCTGGAAGGTGGTTCTTGTATGAGATCGGAGAGAAGACAATGACTCTTGGATATTTCAAAGAAAGGAGGCTTAGAAGATAAGTTTTGATCATTTTCCCTCTCTCCTTGGTTTTCTCTTATGAGTTTTGAGTAGATCTCCGTAGTCTTGTGTGTGGATGTAATTGTAGA
>JBAMIE010180045.1:1840-13375 GCA_037177295.1 Kaempferia parviflora | reverse complement strand
AAATGCAAGAAATGAGGTTCCTATTATTGCAAAATATGAGGCAACAAAATGAGCAAGAACAGGTTAGTAAATGAAAACATACGATAAATTCTCGAAGAGTTTGTCATCGTTTGTTATTTTACATCACTTGTCTTAATTACTTTGAGTTTTAATATTCTTGTTAATAAAATTTCTTATAGTGATATTATTTGACACACTTTGTTTGTAAAATTAGGTTGCTAGTGACAAAAGGCGAATCGCTCGCCCCCAGTGCCCCCGCCGACCCGTCCTAGAGCCAACACGGAGAAGGTAAACCATGGGTGACTACTAGCCATAAGTGCAAATGGTCAAGACATGGGGGAGGTATATGCTCCGGCGTGCCGAGTACATAGATTCGTCCATGTTTACATATTAGAAGTTAAATGTTAATTTCTATTAGATAGTGTTCATTTAAAATACAATGGATGTCATGAATCTCTGTCAGTTATTTTACTCGTTAAAATATTATTTTAATTAGATTATCACTATAAATAAATAAAATCAAAATGATATAAAATTACTATTGCAAAAGATAACAACTAACTTCTACACGTTGTAGAAGCTAACATGTAACTTCTATACCGTGTAGAAGTTACCAATCAACTTCTACACGACTGAGTGATCAGGTAATACAAGGATATTTTGGATAGTTCATGTAAAATTGAATATCCATTTGACTTTAATTAGAAATGAAATGTGACGATTTGGTAAATGATAGATTTCGTTTTAATTTTTACCCAAATAAAATTATTCAAAATTTTAACTGATTTTATTTTTATTTTTGATAAAAATAAATAGATTGTTTGGCTCGTTTCAAAAAAATCCTAAATAGACGAATAAGTAAACTCTTATGATATATAATACCTTGAGTATTTGACTAGTATCCGCATACTTAAGATGTTATAGTTAAGTGCTCTTATAATAAGTCAAGGAACTTAGTTACGACTATACTAGCTCTTAAGGTGAACTTTTATATCATTCAATTCTCTGATTTATCCTAACGGCCAGTGAAAAACTTCCGTAGAATAGGACCGGTTGCTCTATGTTTACTGACCTGGTTAATCTTTTTTTAGTGTTTGACTAGTAACCTTACATTAGTTGTTTGCAGCCACTGAACTTGGTAAACGAGTTCGTTCATATCTAACATGTACACTAGTACACCACACTGCATAAAACCAATGTTTTCAAAACTAGAGGTAACTGGTTGGTGATCGCTCTGAAGCATTCAATTCGATCGATTGGGAAGTCTGAGAACCAGAGATTCATCCATCGGTCCGGATTTAAAAGCCTCGCAAAACAAATTTCAGATGCTGAATTACTACATCAGAGTAAGTTCTGTACTTCTATGAATTGGTACAAGCACGAGCTCACCTGCAACTCATGGTTCCAGTTCAACACTGTAAACAGAAGTGTTACCACAATGAGAGATAGAGCTAACACCGAATATACATGCCGATAACACAGTGGAGGATAATAAGGAAGTTGCCAACTAAGGAACGATATTTTCTTTCCCAAATAACATATAGGAAGCTTGAAAGTATTCATCATGGGTTTAATTTAACTTGAACATTTGCAAAATAAATAAATAAATAAATAATATACGTGGTGAAACAAAAGAAACTTTGTATTTCATCCATGAAGTAGAAGACTTTCGCCTGTCTGGAAAACAAACTAAATAAAGTCCCCGAGACGCGGATCTCTTAAGAACGTAGATTACTTTCCTCCTGGAGGTACCACTTCCAAAAGCTCCACATTCATTTCAAAATCAACTCCAGGCTACAAGGTTGAACCCGAACAATAGATGAGATAATGCATATAAACAAAAAGATAGATCTAGTATACAGACCGAACCCATAAAAGTTATTGATGAAACGATGAATTTCAGAAATAATGTTCACTCTTACTGGTATTTCATTCATCCCATTTTTTCCATAACCCACTTCAGGGGGGATGATCACCGTTCTCTGCACCATTCAAGATAGAACATGGACATGAAAAGCCAAGATAATGTAAGCTACGAATGTGCTTCAAGGAAACATGTAATCAAAAATATTTTGTAGACACTTACCATCCCACCTACTTTCATGCCTTCAGTTATAGTATACAGAGCTGCTGGGGGTTTCGGAGCAGCCTGGGCAGAATAAAGACCATTTGCATTGTCCACAAATTCACGCTTTCTTTCTTTACCAGGTAGTGAACCAACAATAAATTCATATGGCTACTAAAAGAAGAAAAGCTCTGTCAGTGCTACCATTTTGCAAAAATTTGACATGGACAGACACTAAAAATGAGCAACGATATTAGCAAAAATACCAAGCAGCAACAAGTTGTGAGCATGAAAACAAGAATACAGAATTACTAGGAGAAGGATTGATTGCGGACAAAATTTGTTTACATGAAAATACGAAGGAATTATGTTCCTAATCCACATAGCAATAAAAAAACACATGATAGGAAACTAGGATCTTTATGTTTCCCTCTGAATTAGTGCATGAAGAAATCGCTTAGTGTTACCACAAGAATGCAATCAATAAGTAAATACGATCAGCATTACTGAAGAAGACACAATGTAAATGCTGCAATCAAATTGCGCTCGTGGAAATAACCTGTGCGATGATGCGATTTCCGGCTAGAAGTTTAGACTCGCGACTAGAAACTGCTGTGATCCCTCGAAAGATGCAGTCGAAGTGTACCTAAAAGAGCAAGGGTCAGCATACAAGGAGGTGGTTTGCATTTTCATCTGCAAAGAAAACATTTGTCACTGGAACAAGTAGTCAGGCAATTTGATATGGAAACAACCTGCACTGTGAGGCCTTTCTCAGCTTTGGGGCCCTTTCCCTCAACAAGATCATAGTACTTCAAGCCTTCAGCTGTTTTAAACATTTAGACCTCAGAAAACTGAAAATTAAGAAAATATGAAATTACTAAAACACCAGAAACAAAAACTAAAAGATCACAGGACTTCAATTTTTTTTTTTTTGATAATCCAGGTTTCCAGCTGAAGATCACAGTACTGCAAGCCTTTAACTGTTGTACACATTTAGATCTCATAAAATAAAAAATTAAGAAAATATGGCATTACTATAACACAGAAGAAACTTAATCTAAAAGAGAGAAGTCATGTAGTACCACAAAGATTATAGTTCATTTGACTTTAAATAATATGCTGCAAAAAAAAGCATAATTGATGCTTCAAAATATCAACTTGTATAGCATTTTTTTCCCCTATCTTATCAATCCATTTAAAGGCTATTTTGACATAAACTTGAGCAAATATAGAATAATACAGAGAAAATAAAAAAAAACTTGTCATTAAATGTTTCCACTAAAATATCATTTGCTTCATTTTTCCGAGCCTACTGCAATTACAAGTATAAAAAATTGCACTCTTTGAGGGAACTCTTTCATTTGCTAAAATTGAGAGTTAGATGATCACAACAGAACTCTCAAAATAAAGTGTCTTCCATTATCTCAAAGTCATGGTTCCACGTAGGGTTTTGGTAAACTAATTCAGGGGTGGGAGTGACTTACCACTGCACCCTACACCTAGAACAGGCTCAACACGGAGCTCAACCTATATGAACCGCTTATTATGAACCAACAGTTGTACAGTTGATATGTTGAACTAGGGGAGCCAGTTTGGGCTTAACTGCAGCCCTATGCAGGAAATCTTAGTGTATAATACTTTAACTTTTTTTAGCATTGTGTTGGTGTAATTCAGCTGGAATTTTGTGACTGCTGGAATTTTCTCAATTAGTGGAGCATTGTGGAACCTCCAAGATCCCTTAGGAGATTTGGAGATTCTCATAGACCAAGAAGTTTGCATAAAGGAAGGTTTTCTAATTCTCTGGGAGAGTTTTTGGTGTCCATGAAACCCTAGGGATGAGGTTACACTGGATTGTGATGGACGTTATTCCAACCCGGCTTATATAGGAGATTGAGAATAATCAGTTAATCACTGCTCGAAAATTGCCTCCAGTTTATTCCCACCACAAGCATACACACAAAGGTCATAGAGCTGACGGTGTTCAAATTAGTCTACAAAACCACTATTAACCAGAATGCCCGTGTGACAAGAAGATAAAGAAAATTTAAAAGAGATGATAACCGAATGGGGCAGGAGAAGTAGAGCAATCAGAGCAAATAAAGTAATTCCTTTTAAAAATAAAAGACACTAAAAATTTGCATCCCATTATGCCCTTCAACAAAAATACAAAGATTACAGAACTGAAGCTAGCCAGATTGGGCTACAAAGCCGATAAACTAGATGCCTTTGTGATGCTAGGAAATGGTGCATAAGAGAAGAAGATGCAGGAAACTCAACTCACGGCTGGTCATGTACTCCTCCGGAGGGATGGCCTTCCTCCTTCTCTCTCGTGCGTACGAAAGAAGGGGTGGCGCAGTGAAGCTGAGGGGAAGAGCTGAGATGATCAGGATAACATCTCGTCGGGAAACGGGGAGTCGTGTAGAATGAGTTAGAGGAGGAGGAGGAGAAGGAGGGTAGTACAGTAGCTTCTTCTGCGCTTCCGATGAGCGGAGGTGAGCATCGGGAGGAGGAGGAGGAGGAGGAGGAAGCCCCATCCGGGAGAAGACAGGGGATGAAGCCATTGCTTTGGATTTGGATTGAAGGGAAGCGAATGTCTGTCCACTGGTATACGCTTCAGGGAGGTTTTTCATTTCGCCACCGAAAACTTATTTTATTTACAGAATACCTCTGGAATTGTTTTATTTTCTTGAAATTGATATATCAAACCGAACAAAATTTCAAGTAAAAACGATTGATTTTGCACGTCAGTTCGATTTGAGAGATGGATAAAATTATCTATTATTAATATGTATATGGATATTAAGACAAAACGGTTTATAAACTAGTTAATAGTTTAGTTTTATTATTGTTATTTGAATCTATATTAAAAAATTCTTGCTTGAAAGTTAATTATAAATTCGGAAATTTACACGCACCCAAAATTTGGGATGGAACAAAAGCCTCAAGGTGATCAAAAACATCTCTTTTTTTCCCATTTTATACTCTTTTTCTCTTCTCTGTCCTCTCATCTCTCTTATTTAAAAAAAATCAGCATCACCATTTAATTACTTATTACCAATGATAGTGCTGATTTGCACTGCCAAGGGGACAGGTCGATTTAGATCAAATTTAACGTGGGTTTAATTTTTCAGAGACTAGACCACATTTAGGTTGTCTTTTTGCATAATATTATAGCGCTTTCGGAGGCCAAAATAAATAATGGAGGACCTTATTGTACTCTTATATTTTTATAAATTCACATGATTTAAAACAAGTTCAATCTTAACCCAACAATGGACCTAAACAAGTCCAATTGGAAGCATTTCAGGTCATGTAAATTTCTAAGACTACACAGAGTTAAACGGTACCTTCCATTACTTATTCTAGCCTCTCTAGAGATGCTACAATGCTATACAAAAAGTTAACTAGAACGTGGTGGTCATGATCTTCAAAAACTCAAGCTCATATTAGGCTTGATCTGAATCAGATTAGACCCGTGGTAGTGCAAACTAACATCATCAACGATGCTAATATAATTAAACTGTATTATTGATTTTTAGTTATTCTGTACGAAGATGAATGTATCATCCTGATAGTTCTTATGACTGTCCATATTATTCGAAGGGAGTAAATCAAATCCCACATGACCCGGCATAAAAATGCTCAAGAAAAGCACCACAATAATATTGCAGGCATGCAAAGTCAAGAGATAACTAGGAAAAAAACAGAAGAAAAATTACATGAGGACATAGGAGACAGAAAAAGCAACGGGAAAAAAGGGACGCTTTTGAGTATTTTCAAATCTTGGGGCGCTTTCATCAATTCCAAGCTATAGGTGGACTTTCGGGCAATCCCCGTTATAAATTTGGTAGTTATATTTGAGTTGGGCACTGGCTACAGGTCCGATCAGATCGATCGAACAGGACAGACGACCCTGGTCCACCTCTATCGGTTTGATCAACCCTAATGTAGTATAAAGCTACATAGGAGTAGATAATGGAATGGCCAAGCTACCTAAAGGTTTTAGGACACTAAATAAGTAAATGCCACCAAAAAAAAGGCAACCATTTGCTGAAGAAAGCTCGGTGCTTTAGCAGCTCACTGAGCCCCTCAAAGACCTCCCAAGTTTACAGCACATCCGTCATACAAGGTGTTTCAATTCGCTACGGAGTAAGTCTATATTCACGATAACACGAATAAGAGAACTCGAGCGAGGAGGCATCATCATAGGACTCTGAGCTGGGCAAGGAAGGCAGCACACAAGTCTAGAAACAGAAGCTGCGGACCACTGACCCTCTGCAAGTCAAGGAGATACTTCTCTTCCCTCGTCTTGTAAAGCTGCACACAAGGCGATACCGACATCTCAGTGTTTCTGAGTCAACTGTCCATTTGCTTCCTTGTAAACTTGCACTAAATTGACTGTGTATAGGGAGGTCTTACCTGAATTTCAAATTTCACTACGATGGATTCTTTTCCAGCGCCATTTGTTTCAACAATGGTCGACTCATCGCTGAAGCCATGGTTAGAGCGAAGAGAGTTGTTAAGCATGCCTTCGGTGTCAGGAAAGCCAGGAAAGTAGCGGCACTTCATGTTGTAGTGTCCGATCTTTTTCCAGCAAACATTTAGCTCTTGTAGAGCTTTAAGGACCTCAGTCATGATTTCACGAGGGTGAGCTCGAGACTGTTGATCAAAATGCACGCTCAGGTGAAGAAAAAGATTAACTGAATGATTCATAATGAAAGGGGAAGATGAACATGTGAATACCTGGAGGCCAAGAGCCCATTTCCTTTCGGAAGGGAAGTGTGCTCTTGAACTGATTCCTTGTTGCTCAGTATAACCCGGTAGGCGATGTGGAGCTGGAACGTCACTTAAAATCCTATTCAACAAATTATAATCCTACAAAAAAAACACATTTGAGATTTCATAAATCACAATTTACTAATAAAAAAATGTCACATGAACAAGAAAGTAGTCAGAACCTTTGAGATTTCAGTTATCCACCGATGACAGAGTTACATATCATTGAGATCAATCCAGTATAAAATAATGCTTACCATAGTTTCTTGAAAATCACCACCAAGGTAGCCACTAGTAGCTCGGAATCGGTTGCCCAGAAGCAAGTAGTATGAAACAGTAGCCTAGTTATAAACACTAAGAGAGTCAGTTATTGCTCCAGAAAGTAAAGTTGTAACTCCAGAATCTTTTGATTGTTTGAAATACCTCGTTCTGAATCCTGTTATGAAGAGATTCAACCAACTGGTTCTTGTCAAAACCCATTTTAGTCACCTCGTCAATGATGTCTTCATCTATCTGTAAGAATGATCAACTGTGAGATCAATTATAGAATCCTCAAGGTATCAATTAAGATCAGGATTGAAAATACACCAGAAGAACATAATCAGAGCCCACAATGATTTTTATCTAAAACATGTATTGTTTGAAAACAAGAGTATCTGAAGCCATCCGATAAATCTTTGTTAAATAAATGTACAGGTATTCTGATTTTGACACTTATTTCCCAAATCAAAATTATGTTCCTAGTCCTCAAATTATTGTTACAAGTGGACAGAAGAATCTAGTAATGAACAAAGAAAAGCATAAACAAAATCTCGGTAGCTAATGTATTAGTAGTTAATCAGAAACTTATAGAAGTACGTTTCAAAAAAGAGAAAGACTTTAGTAACCATTTCTGAAGTGGTACACCTTTTTAGCTTGCTGTGAAGTATCTGGTGGGGGGACAGCAAGATAGCGCGGAAGGCGAGTTTTGAACCATGCATGTTCACGGATCTCTCGAATCGTTATTCTCTTCATAGGATCAACAACCAGCATCCTAGGAATCAAATCCCGTGCAAGCGCAGACAAGTGACTAGGAAGGGTATATATCCCACCCTGAATTATTAAAAAAACGATGCTATAAATCTATTTTGTTCGTCTATGGAACTGAAATGCAAACTCTTGTTTGTCAAAGTTTTCTTGCCTTTATTTTCTTAAATAAATTTGGTATGTTCTCATCATCAAAGGGAAGGGTCCCACAAAGAAGAGCATAAAGAATGACACCGCAACTCCACACATCTACCTCAGGCCCTGCATAAAGTTTTCCAGAAATTACCTGCAATGAACAACTTGATATCACAATCAAAATCATCGGAAAACAAAACATCAAAAAGGTGGAATATATAAATACCTCAGGAGCAGCATAATTTGGGCTTCCACAGCTAGTCTTCAGAAAATGACCATCACGCATGACATTACTTAAGCCAAAGTCAGCTATTTTAACATTACACTTTGAATCCAACAATAAATTCTCTGGTTTCAAGTCCCGATGAACAACCATGTTTCTATGGCAATATTCAACACCAGATATGATCTATTTGCCAAAACCATAGATATTTGGCCAAACATGAAAGAAAATCAGTTATGATTCATTTTTTTGGAGTATAGACACATCATGCAATAATTAGTTGTTACATTTGTTGGAACATATTTAAAGCAGACATCAATAATAGTAAGATCGAATGACAAAACATTCTCGATGAATCCGCAAAGTCAGGGACAATGAACAAAAGATTAAACTAAGGGTAAATTTTGGGATGGTTTGGATTAGAAAAATTGGATTTTTGAGATAGATATTGACTAAACTGTAAAAAATAAAAATAATCAACATTAGCTAGAAAATTCCAAAGGATGTATATATCAGGAAAAAGCAAGATTTTTTCAAGTACCTGTTGGAAGAAGCGACGAGCTTCATCCTCCAATAGCCTTCCCTTTTCAACAATATAATCAAATAGCTCTCCTGATTTAACATACTCCATAACAACATAAATATCTGATGGCGTCTCAATCACCTCATAAAGACGGATAATATGAGGATGCATAAATAGTCTTAGTATTTTGATCTCTCTTCTCACTGCAATACAGAGAAATCAATCCAGCAAACGTTAAAATATTAAAGAGATAATCAAGAGATCTATTAAACTAATGATATTTAAATTTTAGTTTTTCATCAGAGCAATACATTGCATATTTAGAGCCAAGGGTATCTTAGATTCTAGTGTGTTTAACATGAAATTCCTTCAACTCTTTTGAATAAATTACAGGGGTCTCCCTAATGCTGGTTGTAAAACATGGATATGCCTCACACATATCCATTTTGGTACCATAAACACATAGTAGGAATAGCTACTGATAGACCAAACAAAGGCAAAAAAAAAAATAACAATGACAAGATCACTTGGAAGTGATCTTTAGTCACATATTTGAAGATAGTTGCTTATATTCCCTTAGGATTAAAGGTGAGATAGCCTCATGACGGTCACTAGTGGAAATTTCACTGAATTCTCATGTCTCAATGGATTTTCAGTTGTCAGAGCATGAAAAGAACAATTAAAGAACAAAATTTTAAACTTCATTCTCAAGGATAGGAAAGGACAGCATAGCAAGTTGCATTTTTTCTGATTGAAATGTGGATGTTTAAAATACAGCTATGCAGATGTTAATGTCACGTTTGTCTCTTTTGCACTATGCTGCTACCTTGTGTAGCAGCTTGAATAGCTGTTACAAGTGAAAAAGCTGGTAGTTGTTGGCCTTATGGGTAAAAGCTTACAAGAGGAAAAGAAACAAATATAGCCGCTTGAATAGCTGGTAGTTAGAAAATCTTTGGCAAAATAGTTATGGACCTTATGGCTAAAAGCTTACAAGAGCAATAGAAATAAATTATCTCCGACGACAACTATAGCTTGCTTATACATTTACTTGACTATAGTGGCAAAGAATATTCAAAAAGTTAATATTGTGAGTGAATGAGTGAGAACAATTCAAGAGGTGCTGTACATGGATAAGCACCGCAAAGGCTCAAACTAATGAGTGTAATCAGATAAGTTGCATCAAACATAACCGAGCAAAAGTATACTATTTAAGGGCTTCAGCAAGGGAAGACTGCAGGTGGATGGGGCATAAAGGGCAAAATGACACTGCAATAACACACAATAACTAAGCTACAACATACCTTTTTCTTCCATTTCCATGCTCTTTATTTTACGACGATTGAGAATCTTGATAGCAACTTTGTGTCCTGTCAACAAATGCTCTGCAATCTTAACTTTGCCAAATGATCCAATGCCAAGAGTCTTTCCAAGTTTATAATTTTGCAATACCACATCAGCACTGCCACCTCTACCAGATCCCTCCATTTTGACTGTATAGAGAAGAACATTTAGCATATTTCCTTCACATATGCAAGTATATGTAGCTTTGGCGGAAAGTATTACTTTCAAATATAGCCTATCTGAAATATGCAAGCCAGAAAACTAAATATTTTAAGACAAATAAGTTTGACTACAGAATGTATTGTAATATGTTTGATGAACGTTTAACAATGTTATATCTCCGCATATTATTAATAAATTCACAGGAAGACCAAATTACTTTAACAATAAAATCATATTTTCCTGCTGATCTCCATGTCAAACAAAAAGCAATGCTGTAATAAGGTTGTTCAATAATCAATAGCCATATTAACAAACATACGTAGAAAAAAAATGCTAAAGGGATCTAACTATTAATCCACTAGAAGGCTGCTATAGAATCATGTACTAACAAGTTGAACTCCATTTTAGTCAAACCTTTTTAGTTAAAATTCTAAATTCTCACCAAAGACAAGATACCCATATATTCATGTACTATTCGTTTCTCTTAATGAAATTTCAAATACCAATATATTTTTGGGTGAGAGAAGAAAGCTAGAGAACCACTGATTCTTGAATAACTTATGAAGCATAGCATCAAGTCAGAATAGAATGAATGGAGTAAAATTGGAAATTTTGTTGATACACTAACAATTGCACAACACTAATTAGTACAGGTTTACAAGAGTAACAGTATAAGAACTCTTACATAGTTACATGAGATCATTGTCAAAATGAAATCACAACTGTTCAATAGAAAGGAAATACTGATCAAAGATTTTAAACGAACCTCATAACTAAATTTCAAATCTTGAGAAAATTGCACAGATTATTATCCGAAATAACTAGAGTTGCTAGCCTCTCAAATACAAATTCTTCCTTCACACAGTAATTTAACTTTACCAACCCGTGAATACAGAAAATTAGAGTAACCAAGACCACGTGATATTAATAAATTTTCCGATCCCAAATAGTTTGTCTGAGCAATAACAAAAGCCATGACAAAACTCATCACGAAGTTCATCTACTGTGAACAAGTTAACCCAGAAAAATAATCAGTCCCTCAAAGAACCCCAAAAAACCAGTTATTTTCGGAGCTTTTTCCAGATATCAGAGTGAACATGCAAACATCGAAACAACTCATTAAAAAGTTCATCCGTAAACAAATTTTTCCCAAAAATACCATTACCAATAATCAGTGCGGTAGAGCAGCAAAAAAAAAAGTTTTTTTTTTCAGATATCGAAGTGACCGGGAGAAGAAACAAAACAAAAAAAATACCTCGGTAGCGAAATCAAACACAAGAAAGC
>JBAMIE010180037.1:0-13376 GCA_037177295.1 Kaempferia parviflora | reverse complement strand
ACACTACTGAACATGGAAATTTCCTAATTCAACTTATGCCAACAGTTGTTGGCATACATGCAACAACGTTGGCATACATGGAAATCTCCATCGTTATCCTTATCTCCATCCCTATTCTCATCCTCG
Source organism: Kaempferia parviflora (assembly GCA_037177295.1). Lineage (NCBI taxonomy): Eukaryota > Viridiplantae > Streptophyta > Magnoliopsida > Zingiberales > Zingiberaceae > Kaempferia > Kaempferia parviflora. The sequence continues at coordinate 13,250 of JBAMIE010180037.1, read as the reverse complement.
TCCCCATACCCGTCTCCCATCGTGTCGTATCGGGATGGATTCGAGGATAGGGATTGCAATCTCCTACCCGCACTCATTCAAATGTGGAGATTTAAAAATCCCCAAATCCAAATTCATACCTAAAAATACTCTTCCAAATCGAGCCACGTTTTAGATATTCCGGCGGGCCCGCAGGGACAATTACCATCCCCACTCGCCTCCCCTTTTCAATCCCCTCGTCGATTGATCAAGCCCATTGATTGCAGAGCCTGGGATCACTGAGTGCTAACAGATCAATCGATAAGCATCAGGTACGCGATCGAGGCACCTACAATTCTGACTTCTACTGCTACGGTTTTGATCTCTCGTTGCCCTTCTCCCCAGATCTGAACGATCGAGGACTCTGCTTTTAAACATCATTTCATTGTTGGATCAGGTGTGTCCTGTGGATCATGGGAAGAGGGAAGACTGTGATCCGAAGGATTGACGACACGACGAGCCTACAGCTGACCTTCTCAAAGAGGAGGAACGGATTGCTGAAGAAGACCAAGGAGCTCGCCATCCTCTGCGACGCCCATGTTGGTGTCGTTGTCTTCTCGAGCATAGGCAGGCTCTATGAGTTCTCAAACACCAGGTTCTTCTATTTTCTCAAACACAGGTTCTTACAGATCTTGGTTACTTCTGAATATATCAGCATGAAATCTGTGATCGAGCGATACACCGCATCAAAAGAGGAGCAGCATTTGATTACGTCTTCATTTTCGGAAGTGAAGGTATTATTGTTTTAAATAAATAAATAGGTCACATCCTGCAAGCTGATTTGGAAGTCACGTAAAATCAACGATAGTAGATAGAAAGAGAAGTATCTAGCTGTGTCTACAAATATTTTGCACCTTATGAATGTTGGTGCATTGGAGCAGTATTTCAGTATGCATATCAATTTATATGATGAGCCCATCTCACCACATGAGCGGGCTCATGTCAAGCACAAAGGTTGAGTTTAAACTTTTTAATTAATTTTATAAAAAGTAATTTAGGACTCATAATTCCCTAAGTTTGGTCAAAGTGTGCCGAAACTGCTCTGACGATTCTCATTCTGTTTCACTGGACCAAACGAAGCTTAGGAACAATTTGTGTCACTGCCCTTAAACGAAGAGTGATCAAGATAGCTACATTTTATTCTAGAGAAACCCACTAAAGAGGAATGATTCTTTTCGGGCTGCAACATGTGGTATTCATCTGAAATATGTATTCTTGTGTTAATTAATGTATTCGTCAAAAAAAAAAATCATACCATCGCATTTAGAAGTTTAATTTACTGATCAACAGGCTTGGCAAACGGAAACGGCGAGCTTGAGGCAGCAATTGCATAACTTGCAAGAAAATCATAGGTATGTCACCTATAAATTGAATAAAGTATTGATCAGAAAATTTTATGTCATATAGCATGGACACACTTAACACAGATCATAAAATGAGCCCATCTAAAAAAATTGATGATAACTGTTTCAACATGATTCAAAAGCAATAATGTTACAGTTCATGCATCGAAATTATAATGGACTATAGAATGAATAAAATAGAATGGTCAATCCACCGAAAAATTATTCATCCAAACAAACATATTGAATCATTACAAAGAGAATAATCCTATTCCGTCCTATCAAAAGCACCTTAAGGACTAGGATTTATGCATGCCAGATAATTTATCTTGTTTTTTATGCAGCTACTGAGTGCGTTATGAAGGTTTACACATCATTAGTTTCTACTAAGATGACAAGTTTGACTTTGCCAGATAGGCTCGATTAGTTTATTGGTCTGCCCTCTTGTGCCATCTGAGGCCCTTAGCCAGAATGGATCAAATAAGCAGCTAAATTAGCAATGGTATAAACATTATAGAAATCTACTTCCAGTTCCACTGAGACACTATTAGTTCTACAGATCTGAAAATTGAACTACATGGTGCTACTTGTTGGTAATAGATTGACTTTGCCGGTTTGCATTGTGGAATAAGCAGGACAGTGCATATATAAACACCCACCAACTTGTGAACTAAAAACTTGTCATTGGAACAAATCAACCTTTAGCCGCATGCATCAAGAGTAGTGAAGGTGCTGGGGACAGACTATTGATAATTGCAGGCAGTTGATTGGGTAGGATCTCTCTAGGCTAAGCGTCAAAGATCTACAAAATCTTGAGTCCCAATTATAAGGATAATGTCAGAATGAAAAAGGTCTTCTTTGATATCGTTTTAGTTATCTCTTGTCCTTTCAGTATCTGCTATTTTAAGTGTGCTAACAATTGCAGGATCAACTTTTGATAGAAGAAATTCAAGAATTGCATCGTAAGGTTGTTGTATATTTCATGTATATCAGTAGGGCTTACAATTCTATATCTGATTCACCCAAATACTTAAACCATGAATGGTAGAATTTCAACATTTTAGTTATGAAGACACAATATTCAAGAGATAGATTAATCTATGAAAAGATTATATGACGATTAAAGGATCATTGAAGAAGCCAATAAGAGAGACAAAATAAGTAAATGGTGATCATACTTAAACCATAAGCTCATCTAACGTTCTCCAAATTTATGTCAATTCATTGCACAACCAAATATATCCTAAATACATGTTAATAATTGCAACCAACAAGATGTAAAAACTAAGTATTGAACTTTGTTAATTGTGCAAGGTGTATTAAAATCACTACATTAGTACTGGGTAACTAATAAAAACATTATGAATAAAATAGTTTAAAATAGAGAGAATCCAATAATGTAGAGTTTAACATGATCAGGGAACAAAACAAAATTAGAAATATTTAAAGAGATATTCAAAAAAACAATAAAATTGTATTTAACATGCAAGAAATAGGCAAGTTGTCTCAACAAAAAAAAAAACTTTTTACTTATTCAAGATGAATGATTATTCAAGAACATTTAGGTAACTGATAAAAATAATAATTATGCTCATAATGTATCAAAAAACATACTAATATAAGTATTTGGTTACATTTACATCCAAATTATAAATTTCATTGATTAAATATCTTTAAGCATTTACTTGCCAACTTCTCCTAGAATTATTCCTACTAAAAATAATATTAAAATATGAGTGTTAAAATATGGAAGAATCCCAAAAGTAGAGTTCAACATGATCACCACAAAGGGAAAAAAAAATTAAAAATATTGAAAAAATGACAAAGAAAGATTGAACATGTTGAACACATAAACATATCATTTTACCTTGGATCTTTAAGTACTAACCATTACTAAGAACAAAGGAATAGTGAAAACAAAGCAGGGAACATGTTAAAAATGATTCTAAATTAGCATGGGTACCTCTCAACACCACAAAAGGATTGTGAGAGTAGTACAAAAGGATCCCGACAAAAATAGTATACCTCGGTGGATAGGTCCGCGGGCTTCACCGGAGAGGGCTTCTGCGGAGGGAGTTCGGGTGAGGAGTGAACTATTTTAGGGTTTCTGGGAGGGAGTTCGGTGAAGGAGAGAGTCGGGGTTGGAGGGCTTCGGTGGAGAGCGCTTCGTCAAAGAGGGCTTCGGTGGAGAGGGCTTTGCTGGAGATGCTTTCAGCGTGTGAGGATGGGCGGAGATGTTGGCCGGAGATGGATTTTACGGTTGGCCGGAGGGAAGAGATCGATCGCGATGTTCGGCGGAAGGAGCGTGATCGAGCAGAGAAGAAGTCGCGAAGAAGAGGTTGCAGAGAAGAGTTTAGCGGTGGAGGGTTTTGACGAAATATTTTAGGCAGAGCGGGCGCACATTAATATTGTACCGAAAATATGTGTTCTATTTAATTTGATACAGATATTAAAATTATTAACGACACACATTGTACGTTGTTAAAATTTTATATATTTTATAGCAGCATGCATTTTTGCACGCCGTCATTATATATGTATAATAATTATTAACAGCGCGCTTTGCACGCAGTTAATATTAAATTTTAACAGCGCACTCTGCACGCCGTAAAAACTTTATTGACAGCGTATTTTTTGCACGTCGTTGTTTGTATAAATATATTACTATCCGCAGCGTACATAACTGGGTGTGTCATAAAAATAGTATCAACGGCATGCTTTAATCGCGCGCCGTTGATAACGCGCTGCGGAAAGTCATATTTGTTGTACTGGACACCGATTTTCGAACCGGGTATTAACCGATGTATTATCACTTAATGACACCGGTTCAGCAGCGGTAAAAAAACTGATGTATTATCACTTAATGACAACATTTCAAGACTCATGCCATTAAATCTCAAACTGCTATAATAACATATTTTTTCTACTATTTGTAAATTGTAATCGAGCAAGTTTAAACATATGTATTTTAACAAGTCTGATGCAAAAAACATCAAATAGTTAATAATCTTCTTACAACATCTTACAACATAAAGTCTGAAACAAAAAACATCAAGTCAATATTATTCTTTCAACATATAGAAATTAAGCTAATAGATATACACATTAAGTCAAAATACACTGACTATATTCCATCAAAATGTATGCATCTTCTCCAAGGCAAGTTAGCCATCGATCTATCCCACGTAACGGTTGAAACAAAAGTATGAAGGTCTATATTCTTTGAATACCATCTTCTAGATTATCATAAAAACCTGTGAATAAACTTATCAAACAGAAATCATTGGAGTTATTTCCTCTTACGTACTACAACCAACAACTCATACTTAGGCAGAAGTTGCATAAAAACATAACACAACATTAAAACCATTTCAAACAAAATACAATGCTCAAATTGAATTAAGCATACTAAACTTGAGTGAAATTTGATAAAGTCCACATGATGTGATAGAATTGTGACATCGGTTCATAAAAATAATGGTCATTTACTAATTATGTACATATATTGAATCTCCTAAAAATGACATACAGCTAGATAAGATGACAAAAAATTAACTGGGTTCCGTTTTTCTAAAAGGAGGGTAAAGAACGAACAAACACAAAAAAATAGATACTGCAGTTTGTATTGAGACTGATAAAAATACAAGCTGTTAGTTTCAAGTAACAAGCAACACCTATCTTATGTAGTAACTAAATGTATCTTTAACATCAAGAGTCATAAAGCATATGCCTTCCAACTTGGAATATGAGTAAAAGACACAATCTTTCCAAAGTGCAAAGGTAGAAATAATGACATCAAATAGATGAAGGCATAGAGTTCTCTGGCTAAGCAAAAAATACACATGAATAATGCTGAACTTATTAGTTTAATGATCTTGAAACATTGTTTATTTTACATGCAAATATTTGTTGTCATTTGTGAACTCAATGACACTAGAAACAAAGTAAATTTTGCCTGCACGAGAATATCCATTTCTTTATTTGTTAAACTATAAAAATGTTGAGAGAATTTTAAATGCAAGCAAACACATGAATAGCAAGTATCCAAAGTTTCTCTTTAAAAGTGTATACATATATATCACAAATTTGAGATTTGGTTGGTTTGCACTAAAATTTGGATTTTGATTTAATTTGCTTTCAGGCAAATCTCATTGTTAAGTTAATGAAATGGCATTCACTTAAGTATGGTTAAGATTCAACTCTGTTTACTAACTGTAATATGAAAATATGTTATTGATCGCATACACTGTTCTCAAACAATAACAGAAACAATACAGGTATATTAAATTAAAAGTAGAAATTTTTCCTAAAGACCCTGATTGTTGATCCAAACTTGAAGTTCAAGAGGCAGGTATCTGTACACGTCATATATCGGGTCCTTAAAACCTCTACTCAGCATCTCATCAGCTTCATCTTATTCAAATAACACATTCGTTTAGAAGTAGAAACTAAACATAGAAATATATAAAATTCATACAAATATACTTATGGAAACAGAATCAACATACAAGGATTAGAATCCTGATGGCTCTTGTGCGCAAAGTCCTCCTTTTAATCATGTTGCAAACTCGGCCAGGTGTCCCAGAAACCACATGAACACCATACTCCAGTTTTCTAATATCTTCTCCTATACTCTTTCCACCAATACATGCATGGGCTTGCACATTTATATATTCACCAATGGCTAATATCACCTTCTCAGTCTGGGCAGCAAGTTCTCTTGTAGGTGATAAAATAAGTGCCTGAACTCTGCAAAGATGTGCAAAAACTTAACCAGAAGTACTAAATATATTAAATTAAATGAACAACTTTGTACATGGAAATGCTTTCTTGGATATTTTAGAAGGTCCAAAAGGTACAATAATGTGCACTCAGCTATGATATGCAACCCCTCACATTAATAATAAACTAATTATATTAAATTAAATGAACAGCTTCGTACATGGAACTGCTTTCTTGGTATTTCACAAGGTCCAAAAGGTACAATAATGTGCATTCAGCTATGATATGCAACAACTCACATTAATAATAAACTAAATATGATACATAACTAAACACAAGAAGGTCTTCAGTGAGAAACAAAAGTTTGAGCAATTCAGATAAAAGTGCTAGAATCCAAATCAACCATCCAAACAAACTCCAGATGCAATCCAAAATCAATTATTATAAGTAAAAGTATATACATCAAGTTAATATGAGTTATTGAAGCTCTAAAGAAAAGGAACCAGTCTACACATATCAAGTTCTATTCAGTTATTAAAGCCCTGAAAGTCAAACAAAATAGCAGAAAACAAAAGGGAGAAAAGACATAGCACTTCCATGTAACTGCATCAATTCCACCGATTATCAAAGGCACATTTATCCCAATAGAAGTAATCAGCAACCAACTTGAATTTCAAAATATGCCAAAACCCCCTACTTTACTCTCAAATATTTTCAAATGAAAAGAAAGCATGTAATATCAAAATAATCAGTACGTTGCAAAATTCAGATTCCAGAAATATAATTGTCAGTTCATTGAAATAAGTTGATTTACATATAAATGAGATATCCAGCTAGTCTTATAAGTGGTGATATTTTTCCAGTTTTTAGTGGCTATATCCACTAAATATATACTTATACTAGTATGAATTGAAGACAAAGAGAGAAGAGACAAAGAGGCTCATGAAGAAGGCATGTGCTCTTTATGTGACCCAATAACAATAAGCCTAAAGGGAGTTGAATTTGTCACAAGAGAAAACAGACAAATTACAACTGTGTCTTATAATAGATGGATAAATTTATTATTAGTGCATTATTGAAGAATGACACTAATCTTGTCGAACCCAAAAAGTTGCTTAGATGCTCAACAAAACTACCAATTCCCCTCAACATCATCTTGATTCTTCATCCATCCTCTCCATAGATAAGTGATTACAAGGACTTGGAAACCTAACAATTGATGATCGCATGAAAACAAAATAGAAACAGTTTGTCAAGCACTTGGATTCATTTCCAAATCATTTATTGGTACCTAAGCCAATACTAATCATCATTTAGCTGACAGAATAGAAGGCATAAGGGCTTTTAACTAGGTTGCTTCGGTGATGTCTTAAAAGACATAACAACAAACTTATTTCTAGCTGGCATTGTTAATCTATAAAAGATGTCAATTTTTCTGCTCTCGAGTTTGAAAATAAATTAGAAAACCTCCTAAAATAAGAGCACAGAAATAAGAAAGAAAAAAAGAAACTTGAATATTCAACACGCGGCGCAACCAAATCAAACCTGGATCTTTGAGTCTAATAAAAATAAGAACGAGAAAGAAAATCCGACGGATATGAATTCAATAAACGAAAAACAAAAACTCATACTCTCTAACGGCGGTATCAACCATCTGGCACACGGTTAGGGCGATCATGGAGGACTTCCCGGTGCCGGACTGCGCCTGGGCAATGACGTCGCGTCCATTGATAATGGGAATCACAGCCCTTTGCTGGATAGCAGAGGGCTTCTCGAATCCATAGGCGTATATGCCGCGGAGGAGGTCGTCGCGGATGCCCATCTGGTCGAAACTGGTGATGGCCTCGACCCCCGGGCTGGTCTCGAACACAAGGTTCTCATCGTCCATATTGCGCCCCCTAGGAGCCGCCGTGCTGGTGGCGGCCATGGAAACGACGGGGATCGAGGCACAGAGGAAGCGACGACGCTAACCCTAGCAACAACGGCCAAGTTCTCCAGGGACAACAACAAACGAGACAAGCTGTGACTTTATAATTTAGCCCCGTTTATAAGTTGCGAAAATTACGCACTTATTTATTTACCTTTTTTTTTAAAAAAAATTAACCCATAAACTTTCGAAAATTAAAAAAATAAAAAGTAATTGGTCTAACTAAATCCTCTACCGACCATGTAAATAATAATAAAATTTTCAAGATAAAGAATATTCGAGTATGTGTATTCTATTTCTATCCAATTAAAAGTCGCGCATTCAACAAATCGATCGATCGCATTGCCGTACTTCGTACTGAATCAAGAACACCCTCGATCGCCTCCCTCCCTTAGGTCTCTGCTGAAATCGACGCCGCCTTGCTGCGCCGCTGCTGTCTTCTCCCTCGCCATCTTCCTCGTCGCGTCGAAAAGCTGCTGAATCGCCTCCATGTTACGGACAGCGTCGACCCCTGCCTCCACCAGCTCCTCGTCGCCCCCAGTCTCTTCGACCAAATCCTGGATGCTCAAGATCGTCGCCATCATCGTCGGCAGAGTATAGGCGAGCCTCTCCAGGCCGTGCTCCAGCGAGGCCGCCGCCGAAGTCGAGGGGCTCAACCTATCGCGAGCTGCCGCGGCGACCCCTCTGGCCATGTGGCGGGCGACGGTGAGGGCGACTTCGCTGCGCGGTCGGGCGGCGGCGGGGGGTGGTTCTTGAGGGATCGAAGGGTAATCGAAGGGGAGAGGGGGAATGGGAGTCGGGGAGTCGGGGGGAGGAGGGTGGGAGGATCCGGCGAAGGGGGAGCGTATTGGGGAGTCGGAGGGGGGAGGAGGGTGGGTAGCGCCGGAGAAGGAGAACGCGATGGGCGTGGGAGGAATGCGGAGTGCGGAGGGGAAGGGGAGATCGGAGGGCGGCGGAGGGATAGGAGGAGGAGACTCTTCTGGGAGAAGAGAAAGGGAGTCGCCGGCGGCGGAATCGGAAGTGGTTGGTTTGGAACTGCGCGCGCGAGTGGTCTTTCCCTTCTTCTTCTTCTTCTTGGGAGCCATCGGAGTTCGATCGGGGAAGCATCGAACATTGTTGTCCTATAAATAGGGATCGAAAGCATTACGTCATCATTCGCATTCATTTATTAATTTTAAGAAATATAAATGAATTACGATTTAATTTATTTTATGATATTTATACGGATTTATTTTTAAAGTTGGCTGAAAAAGCATATCGTTCCTTTTTCGGCGGCGGCAGCTGCCATGAGATCTCGATTCACGCTTCGTCGTCACGCCGCAAGATCTTGCTACCTTTTCGTCTATGGATCTGAGCGGACCTCGATCTACTCTTGTAGGACGCCCTCTCCGGCTCAGTCATTTCTGCGCTCGCCAGATCTCATCGAGCCTTGTTACTTTGCTGCCTGGGATCCCTCCTCGTACAGCAAAGCCGTAAAAGCTTGATCTTTCAAGTATTTCTGTTGGGAGAACCGGAGGAGAATGCCCGGCGTCATCGCTCTTTTCGATGTTGATGGGACGCTCACTGCACCTAGGAAGGTTGATTCTAGTTTCGTGGTACTGAATGATCCCTCCCGCTTTGCAACCGTCTCTTGCTTGAATGCTTAATTTCTTTTGTTAGGGGATAACGCCGCGAATGCTCGAGGTCATGCGGGAACTGAGGAAGGTAGGCACACTCCTTTGTCCCCTTTGTTGATTCGCCTCTAATGCGATGAGCTGATCTTGAGAGAATGTCCTTCTGAATCTTCAAGCATTTAGTGGAAATATTGGATTTTGCTTAGTTAACCGAATTTTATGTGGCATCATTTCGGCAGGTTGTCACCGTAGGTGTTGTTGGAGGATCTGACCTGGTTAAGATTACAGAACAACTTGGAAATTCAGGTCAGCTATAACTTTTCATTGTGCATCTTCATCAAAACAGTATTAGCATTGCAGGATCTGCTTTTAGATATAAAAAAATGATCTCATTTGTTGGTTATTTGTTAAGAATGAGCAAACGTCTAATTCAATAAAACGTCCTGTTTCTGAAGGAGCAACTTTTATTTTCACATGTTGCTACTGCTCCCAAACCCCCAAATGCTATCCAATGACATGCTGATTGAATGCTGATAGGATCATTTTAATACAGAGTGATGCCCTTGTACAATGAATGACTAAATCTTCTTCCTAGCATGCTTTGAGTCACTGGATTAGCATCAATTCAGGTTAATACTTCAATTGGTTGCTTTCAAGATGAAGACAGTTTTATGTACTTTTTTCTACTTGAGTTAGTGAATGCAATGCAATGCTGGTTTCCTGAGATTTCAATTTGGTATCAATCAACTACGGCATGCATCTTTTAATTCCATAATTGATTGTGGCATACTCTTGATGTCTACTGTTCTTGTGCAGTTCTAAATGACTATGACTATGTATTCTCAGAAAATGGTCTTCTTGCTCATAAAAATGGGGAACTAATTGGTCAACAGGTAAACTGTAATTTTTAAACTATAGCTTAGTTACAAGCTAATATTTGCTCGAGTAAAAATATCATGGCAAATGACTCCTGGTCTGTACTTCCCTCTGGAACATGTTACCTGAAAAAAGAACTTATTGGTAGGTATGAAGATAACTATAATTTATAGGTTTTTTCTTATATAAGTTACAATGTAATATTTGGTCTGTTTAATAATTTTCTGTGTAAATTCTATTTACTGCAAGTTAGTAGATTCATTATAGCCTTTTGTCTTATCTTTTGGACTTAACCTATGTTTGTTTATAAGATGGTCTTATTTTAACTTGAGATTATTAACTATATGGAATACCTACAAGCATTCAACCTTCCATCCCTTCATGACACTGTTTCTTTGATAGAGTTTGATTCTAAGATTAGTCAAGGAGCCTTCTCAACCTTTTTTCTTATTTATACACTTCAAGTTATCAAATTCTCTTATTTTATTGCATAAGTGAGATGGAGTTTAGAGTTCCAACGGATGCTAAAGTGTTATTCACATGAGTTATAGCAATTGGAAGTGGGAGCCAAGGAGATGCTTACTTCGGTTTTACTTATCTATCATTTGCCATCCTTTGAAAAGAAACCCTAATGAAATTTACAAGATTATGGGCACCTATAACTACTAGGAGGTTCTTCTCTTCTTTCCTCCTCTGTTCTTGGTATTCTAAAAGGTTTCTCTGATGTTTTACCGAGTTTGAAATCATTCCTTGGGGATGATAAACTGAAGGTGAGATATTATACTTTTCAGCTGCTATCTGCTGCATTATTTTTTGTTATGGCTAAAATATAAACTTCTTGTGCAGGAGTTCATTAATTTTACTCTCCATTATATTGCAGATTTAGAGATTCCAATAAAAAGGTGGTAATTTTTTTTTATCGACAGTTTATCGATCAACCTTTATATCTTTAACTCATACCTTTTAGGGGTTATCCGTGGTCAGGGGAACTTTCATAGAGTTCCGAAAGGGAATGCTGAATGTCTCTCCAATTGGAAGGAACTGTAGCCAAGAGGAACGTGATGAATTTGTTCAATATGATAAGGCATGCACTTCTTTGCAAAAGTCAACGTGATGTTCAATATTTTGGCTTTAAGATTGGTTAAAGCCTTTAGCTATGATTGAAAGTTTGTGTTTTTGTTATCTTTTTAGGTTCATAACATACGACCAAAGATGGTCTCTGTGCTACGTGAAAAGTTTGCACATTTTGATCTAACATTCGCGATTGGAGGGGAAATAAGTTTTGATGTTAGTTAATTTATAAGTAACATCATGTGTTTATTTTTCATAGGTCTATTATATGGCCTAAAGAACAAGATTAATCATTATTTTTTTACTTGTTTCTGATTGTAGGTTTTCCCAAGTGGTTGGGACAAGACTTACTGTTTGAAATACCTTGATGAATTCCAAGATATCCATTTTTTCGGTGACAAAACCTACAAGGTAATTTTTCTTCTGTTTTCCTCGGGTGCCAGTTGTTTCTATCTATTTTGCAACTATTAGACTTGCTAGCATAAGTAGTTTCACAATGACTTTGTTCTACTCCATGACTTTCTTGTGAGTTGGATTTGATTTTACATTTATGAGATTCCTGTTAATTGCAAATTACATAAATCTAGGATTATTGTGCAAGTTTTGATAGTTTACTCTGAAGACACCAGCAAATAGGGATTAGTCATTGTCTCTCATATGGGTATTTTTGTTTGCTCTCGCAACCATATGCTACTTTGGGATTATTTTCGTGGCCTACTTAGTTGATTCTTAATATTTTTATTTCTTTAAGAGAGAGAATTAAAAACAAAAAGATTAGTAGTTCAACCTCCAGGATTTTGCATCAAGGATATCTATCTTTTTTTCACCTAAGGTCTTGTTTACTTCCTGAACTTCATATGGCTGATACCATGCGATTTGATGGGATACTTTTCTAGTCCAATTTTTGGCTTTCAGCAATATGGGATTTGAGGTTTGGGTCTAATATCCTATGTTGGAGATGGGATTTTTTTTTTAGCAATTTAACTATTAATTTATGATGTCTCAAATTATTGAAATCTTGGAAAGTAATAAGTTTAGAATGCCAAATTCCTTTGTGATAGCAAACATAATGAAGAATGCCAAATTCTTTGTGATAGCAAACTTAATGAAGAATGCCAAATTCGTAATCCTCAAGAAGAATTTCTTTTAATATATTTTTTTTCAAGATTATCTTCTGCTTCATCATATTCCTAAATAGAAGTTTTCTTTTCATATAAGGAATTTGTTTTATCTATGTTCAGGGAGGCAATGACTATGAAATATATTTGTCTGAACGAACTATTGGTCATACAGGTATGCCTGGATATGCTATGTTATGAACACCTATATGGTGCTGTTACAATGTTTTTTTAAAAAAAAAAAAAACTATAACTGTCAACTAATGTTATTTCAGGGATGTAGACTTGTTTTTTTTTTCTCTGATAGATACATGTGAGCTTGAATAAATTTTTGTCTTGATAAGTGAAGTATGTGAAACAACCTGATTCATTGAATAAAATCAGCATTGTTTTGTTTTGAATACGCTTTACCATCATGACATGTTGAAATAAGATTTTAGCACTAATTATATAACTCCTGTCATAAATAGCTTCTTATATTTTGATGGCCTAGGTTTGTATGTTATCCATTGAATGGAAGACACACATGAATTTTGCTTATTGCAATGCAGATAGGAGCTTG
>JBAMIE010180020.1:0-13379 GCA_037177295.1 Kaempferia parviflora | reverse complement strand
AATTGATTACATATCAAACCATTAGGAATTTTACTTAGGTATTACAATATAGCAATTGATAAGGGTAAATGTATCTGAGCGCATGATTTGATAATTTTAAAATTTCATTACGTGATTTAAATATTTCATGTGATTTAAATATTTCAGAACTTTAGTTGGATGGTTTGGTAATTTGTTAATTATTTGCCTTCTTGAGTTAGCTAAGGTGGCATATTGGGCTAGCAGGGTTAAACCTTTGGGTTACATTCTCAAAAAATCACCCTCCCATTAATCTGAGTTTTTATCTCTTTGTGATAAAAGGTGATTCGTTCACCCCGAATATCCCTGTCAACTCATTCCTAGATCAATACGGAGAAGGTAAATCATAGATGGTACTAGTCATTAGTATAAATAATTGAAACATAGGAGAAGTATATGCTCGGACGCGTCAAATTTTAACCTTTAAACCCTGTGTGATAACCTCCTTGGTCTTGATAGTGAGTGAATCGCCATTTACCCATTGCCCATTATTTCAGTTCATCGAGCTATTTTTAATTTGATCAAACGCATTTGATGAATCGAAATAATTCAAAAAAAGAAAAGAAAAGAGAAGAAAAGGGAAGAGAAGAAAATGTAATCTTGGCTGATGCGTTCTGACCTGAGCTAGTTGCGAAGTATGCTTTTGAGTACGCTTACCTTAACAAGCAGAAAGAAAGTCACAGCCGTGCACGAGGCCAACATCATGAAACTTGCCGTAAGGTCGCAACAAAATATCCAGGGATCGACTATAACGAGATCATCGTGGACAATTGTTGCATGCAACTTGTTATCGAAGCCTCAGCAGTTTGATGGTTACGGTACGTGTCTTGTTCTTGTTGTTGGTTGCCTGATCTGTAAGAATTTCACTTCTTCGTCGTTGACAGAAGCCGAAGTACACACCCACCATCTTTTGCAGGTCACGCCGAATCTTTATGGCACTCTGATCGCAAACACTGCCGCAGGGATCGCCGGAGGCACCGGCGTCATGCCAGGAGGTAGGCTGGTTGGTTCGAACAAAGATCCGACTGCTGGATTGTTGTGGTTGATTTTATTTTATTTTTTGATCATCGCAGGTAATGAGAAAATAGAGGAGCAGAGGAAATCGACTGCTCCTGTCGTCTGCGATGATGCTGAGGCATCTCCGGTTCCCGTCGTTCGCCGATCGACTGAGGCAAATGCAGGACCAAGGACTTGGGAGGGAGCAGCACGACCCAGGAAGTCGTGGATGCAGCGATTGCGGATCTGGAATGAGGGAAATCGATTTGATCTTGCTGATTTCTCGTTTCTGTTTTTCGTTCTGCGTTTGTTCTTGCCTATTTCTTTTCCCACGCTCAATTATTGGGGGGATTCCGGCTTCCAAATTGGATGTTACAGGTCTTGATTTTTTGTTTTTTTGTTTTTTTTACAATAATTTGTTGTTGTTGCGTGAAGTCTTTATTTCCCTAATTCCCATCACAAACCATAAATTGGTTGTCTTCGTCTTTGTCGCAGCGCAACCACCAGAGTGGATCCATGGTCGCAGCATCCGCCACGAACTGCCTCCTCCTCTTCTTCTTCCTCTTCTCCTTTTTCCTCCTACCGTGTACGCCAGCTTCCTCTGCCGCCGACATCGCCTTCCCGCTCTCCACCAGCTCCAGATGGATCGTCGACGGCGCGGGGCGGCGGGTGAAGCTGGCGTGCGCCAACTGGGCGGCCCACCTGGAGCCGGCGGTGGCGGAGGGGCTGAGCAAGCAGCCTCTGGACGTCATCTCCAGGAGCGTCGCTGCCATGGGCTTCAACTGCGTCCGCCTCACCTGGCCCCTCTTCCTCCTCACCGACCCTTCCCTCGCCTCCCTCACCGTCCGCCGCTCGCTGGACGGCCTCGGCCTCGTCGAGTCCACCGCCGGCGTCCGCGTTAACAACCCCGCCCTGCTCGACCTCACCCTCCTCCAGGCCTTCCAGGTTCCCTAAATCTTGCCCTTTCTTGAAGGATTTCATGCAGATTTCACCCTTTTCATATACAAATTTCACATTTAGTTCATCATCCAAATATATTCATCCATGTTGAACAGGCTGTTGTGTCAAATCTAGCAAGCAACAAGCTGATGGTGATACTGGACAACCAGATAAGTAAACCAGGTTGGTGCTGTAGTCGATACGATGACAATGGATTCTTCGGGGACAAGTACTTCGACCCAGATGAATGGCTGAAAGGCCTGGAGATGATGGCAACAATCTTCAATGGTTCATCCAGTGTTGTCGGCATGAGCTTGAGGAATGAGCTCCGAGGGCCAAAGCAAAACATCAGCCTCTGGTACAGGTACAAAATCCAACAATTCTTCTCTTGTTTGCTCAAAACTTTGTTATACATGTCTTTGCCATTTCAAATCAGGTATATGCAAAGAGGTGCAGAGACTGTGCATTTGGCAAATCCAAACATCCTTGTCATTCTATCTGGTCTAGATTATGACAAAGACCTCAGCTTCCTGTCTCGAAACCAGGTGAATCTGAGCTTCAAAGGAAAGCTTGTGTTTGAGTACCATTGGTATGGATTCTCAGATGGTGGCAACTGGACTAGAGACAACCCTAACGAAGTTTGCGCGATGGTAATTGGAAACATCACGAGAAAAGGAGGGTTTTTGCTGGAGCAAGGCTGGCCATTGTTCCTGTCTGAGTTTGGGGTTGATCAAAGTGGGGCAAGTGAGGTTGATAACAGATTCCTCAACTGTTTCTTGAGTTATGCAGCTGAGAAGGATATAGATTGGGCTATTTGGGCATTGCAAGGGAGTTACTATGTGAGAGAAGGGCAATTAGGGTTTGATGAGACATATGGACTTCTGAGCTGGGACTGGTGTAAGCCCAGGAATTCCAGCTTTATTCAAAGACTTGCTGCCATCCAATATCCATCCCTAGGTACAAGCTAACTTTGCAAAACGTTTGTAGTTTGTAGTTTGTAGTTTGTAGTATGAGATCATTATGAAGCTTAATTGTGCCACAGGTCCTGGCCTTTCGAAAAATTCACCATACAATGTCATATTTCATCCAATGACTGGCCTTTGCATTGTGATGAACTCTCAACTGAAGCAAATTCAGCTGGGACAATGTTCCGAATCCGACGCCTGGAGCTACACAAGAAAGCGAAAACTGATGCTGAAAGGAACCCAGTTTTGCTTGCGAGCTGAAGGTGTGGGCAAACCAGTGAAACTGGGGACAAGTTGCAAGGATAGTAGATCGAGATGGGAACCAATATCAGACTCGAAATTGCACATTTCATCCAATCTCACAGACCATGGTGGTGTTATGTGCTTGGACATCGGAGACAAAGGCGTTATCGTGACCGATCTCTGCAAGTGTTTAAGCTTAGATGGAACTTGCAATCCTGACAGCCAGTGGTTCAAGATCATAAGAAGCAATAGGGAAGTAAATGGCCTAATCTTGAGAAAGTTTCTTCCTCAGTTCATAGCAGTTGAATAAGGAAATTCCCTAGCATGACTGTTATTCTGTTTGAAGCAATAAATTTATGCAAATTTTATATATATTCATATATATTCATCATCATCATCATCATCATCATTATTTTTCACTTTTAATATTAAACAACCCTAATAATACTCACTACTAGAATACAATTGTTTCTCTGTTCCATCCAAGTTGGTATATTTTTTCACTGGTTGGAAAGTTGACTCATTTTTATCAAATCATTGATAGGAATTTCTGTAATCCATTCATTCCTATTCTTATCATCCAGTTCTTGTTGCTCTGGAAGTGTTGTATGCTTAAGTGGTCAATAGTAGAGGTACCAAGTGGACCATGCCGCCTCTTCTGCCTCCGCTTCGACCCCATGGTCTCACCATGATCTGACCACTGGCTCATTTCAATTCTTGTTTGTCTTCTCTTTTTGAACCCAAGATTGATTGTATAAGGTATAATACTGTTGGTTTAATCATTTGTTCTAATGGTGTATTCTTTTGGCAGAACCACAAAATTGGGATGTCTTAAACAAACCATTGCTTCAGAACCACAAAACTGCTTTAGGATTGAGCTTCTTCTGCTAATATACTCTTTTGGCAGGGAAACAATGTGGGCACTCAGTATTGATCAGGGGCATATAACTACAATGAGGAACAAGCTAAATCGGCAAGAGAACCTTTGGAGCAAAAACAAAAGGAGGAGAATAAGATTCATGACAGAGATTAATTCTTCCAGCAAAGAAGTTTTACATAGCAGAAGATAACCCAATCGGATGCTATGATCGATGATTGTAACTTGGAATCGTTAAATTCTTGTTTGGTTTTCGACCCATATGATCTTGAACAAATGGGCCTGATCGATTGTTCCCTTCTGTAAAAGAACAAGCGCTTTTCCTTGTTTGAATTCACTGATAAGTTCCTTTTGATTATAGATCTTTCTCATGCAACTGCCTAATCTGTGTGATCTGGTTGAAAAGTTCCTTCTGATTGGGAGTAGTTCTTCTCTTTATTGAGACAAAGTGCATTTCCATTGGATTGGGAAGAAGATAATATAGGATTTTACTTATTATCTTATTCAAACTATTAATATAGTTGTTCTACATGTCTAAAACTTAGATGGCGTTTGGTTCTTTCCTAGGAATGGAAATGAGAATGATAGTATTGTGGAATAGGAATGAGTATGAATATCACTATTGAAAATAATGTTTGGTTAGTTTAATATTTTCTATCGGAATGAATGAAAATTTCATTTTTTACCTTTAGAGAAAAATAAAAAAAATAGATATGAGAGAAAATTGAATGTGAGAGAAAAATATAAGAGAGAGAAAGATAGAGAAGGTGTGATGAGAGAGAATGAGGTGGGAGAATGTATGTGAATCGCCACATCAGTGGCCCCCTAGAGCTAGTCCCTATGGATATAAAGAGAGGTAAATGTAGATACACAAGTAAAAGGCACATGGCGGGGATTACTACAGGCAGTGATGAGGTGGGAGAATGTATAATGGGAGAGAATGAGGAAAGAGAAAGTGTGATGGAAAAAATGAAGATGGAAAATATGATAAAAAAAAAGAGGAGAGAGAGTGGCAAGCTCTCATGCCTTAACCATCGTACCGCCCCGAGGGGACAAATGAGGAGAGAGAGTGATGAGAGAGATTGAGGAGAGAGAGAGAGAGAGAGTATGATAAAAAGAATGAGGAGAGAGAGAGAGTATGATAAAAGAAAATGAGGAGAGAGTGTGTAATGAGAGAGAAGTATAAGGAGAGAGAAAGTATGATGAGGGAGAAAGTGTAATGGGAGGGAATGAAGAGAGAGAAAATGAGAGTGTATGATGAGAGAGAATGCGTGATGAGAGAGAAAAGGATAGAAAAGTGTGATGAAAGCGAATAATGAGAAAGAAAGTATAATGGGAGAGAAAGTGTAATGAGAAAATTAGGAGAGAGAAAGTATGATAAAAGAGAATAGGAGAGAGAAAAGTGATATGAAAGGAAAATTGAATAAATATATTAAGAGTATTTTCGTCCAAAATATAATAAGGAAGAATGAAAATAAAAATAAAATCCACCAAGCTATATTGATTTGATGATTACCATAAATTTAGAAATCATTCCCAAATTATTATTCTCAAACTCATAATCCAAATACTATTTTATACTATCATTCAATTCCCTCACTTCTAAATCTACCAACTAAACGTCACCTTATAAAATAATAACTAAATTTCTTCTTAGGCATTGGCAAACAACATCTTCAAAGCTCCTTAAGAGACTTGTAGTTAAATTGGGTTGGGAGATATCTTAATAGGAATATAATTAAACACTTAAATTGGGGTCTAGATCGGGCTCGGCACGTTTCAGTAGGTTAGTGTTCCGGTCGATGGACTAGTTCAAACGATCCCTAGCCTCGGTGGAGAATCCCGTGTTCTATCGAGACCACAAAGCACATAAACTAGAGCTGTGAGTGGTTGTCAAGGTGGTCCGTCATGTGTCCCATTGAAATTGTCCAATAGGATTTAGGTCACGGTGCGGAATTTGGAGGGGAAGGAAAAGAAGTAGGGGTGAGCAAAAGTTCAGTTAAACCAAACAAACCGACCGAATTTATAAATTCGGTTCGGTTTATTTGGAAATTCAGTTTTTTATTTCTGAAAAATCGGTTAATTCGGTTAATTCGGTTCGAGTTCGGTTTTGAAATTTTTTATTCGGTTAAATCGAATAGACCGAATAAACTGAATTTTTAAACCAAATTAAATTTTTAGATCCTAAATTTTGGACCGAATCGAATTTTTATTAAACAAAATTGAATTTTTAGAAAAAATCGGTTTGTTCGGTTTATTCGGTTCGGTTTGTTCGGTTTTATCAAAAATTTAGTTCGATTTGTTTGGTTTTTTCTGAAAATCAATTCGGTTCGGTTTCCTCAGAAAAAATTCGATTCGGCCTGGTTCGGTCCTAACAGAATACTCACTCAGGGTTACGATATAATAACAGCAGTTGGGGAGGGACGGGGCGAAGAGGAGATTGGTGATAGGGGAAAGGGGATAACAGCTGACAGGGAGCGAAGGAAGGAAGGAGGAAGGAAAGAGGCGGCGGAGATGATGGCTTCCCAGGCTGCCTTCCAGTCCTCGGCGCCGCCGCGGCCTGTCATGGCTCTCCATCGCCCTCACCTCGCGTCGCCGCCCAGAGCCCTCTCTTTCTTGCGGCTCCAGAATTCCAATCTCATCCGCCGCCACCGCCGCCGCCTCTCCCTTTTTCCCGTCGGACTCGGCTTTGGTAGGGATCGATCCGGAATTATGGTCGTCGTCGCGTCCGCCTTTGCCCCGGCCCCTGTGGATTCCGACGGTAGGGTGGCGCTGGAGCGGTGCTTCTCGCTGTCGCCTGTGGAATCGATGGAGCGGTGCCTCTCTCTGTCTCCAGATTCCGGGACGCCATCCTGCTCCTCGTCCGCTGTGAGTTCTGGGTCCTCGACGGTGATGAAAGGGGGGAAGAAGTTTGGGGCTATTGGCGCTGTGACGCTGGAGAAGTCGAAGCTTGATCTGTCTCAGAAGACGAGGAAGTCGAATCCCCAGGTATTGGAGTAATTTTAGGATTCTTTTTTTTTTCTTGGTGGAATTTCCAGAATTTTTCGTTTTTGGACAGTATTAACTTCTCCATTTGTTCTGTCCTCTCGTTCTAGTATTATTTAATGTTCTGGATGTTGCTCGGCGGTGTTTTTGCTTAATACTATCCTTTCTCTTCCTATGTTTTGCCTTCATTAAGGAAGTGAGCTCTAGCTTGGGAATATCGGCTGTCTTCCATCCAATTTATGTAGATATTGATGGACGTTAGCGACGCTTGGCAATTATTTGCTAGTGTAAAGTTATAAAAAGAATCATATTTTCATTGCTTTCTGCTTCTTGTATATTGCGCTTTCTAATGCTTGTTTAAACATATGTGGATCTGGGGTTGAGACCTACAGAACGTATTGTCTGTCTTTTGGGTATTATAACTGTCGACTGTGAAATCTGGATGTCCAAACTATCACAATACCTAAAGTGCCAAAAATAAAATAATTGATGAAGTTGATAAAACCTGGTAAATTTTGCTGCGTTGTTTCAGGGAAAGATTTTGGATTGTCTCCAATCTTTGTCAATGATTGTTGCCAATTTAATCCAATACTCCGCTCTAGCTCTCATTTGTATATAAATTTTAGGATTATGTTTCCTTTCTCTTCGGGAGATCTTGTGTTCTCTCCTCTCCAACAGAGTTCAGTTACCCCACTTACAAACGCTTGATCTTGAATGCAACTGTCTCGCTGTAATAACTGCTAGTTGGCACGCACTATCTTTGTCTACCTGAAAATTTTATAATCGTTGTTGAAGTGGTAAGCTAACTTACTCGACCACCTATTTATATTTTACTTTATTATTATGCCATTTAGGTGAACTTGTAATTTCATTGGTAAGGATTCACATGACCTTCACTGACCCTCCATCCCCATATTTTCCTTGATTCAAAGTGTATGTATAGGTGTATGGATGTCGTAATTTCATTATCATAGTTAATATTTACTCCTTGGTTTATCTCATCTCTGCCTTATATCCAACTATTCTCCTTTCCTCTCAGTTCTACATCACTATCTTACAAAATGTTTCAAGTTCCCTCTATATTGATTTGGAAACACTAAATCTAAGGATGCAAGATTGGAACGTTTATGTGCCTTTTCTTACATTATCTTTGTAAAGGGCATGTCATTGTCACTGCTTTGAATCTTGTAAATCCTTTGAGGTCTGATTTTCAGTGCTTCTAGACGATTAAATGATTGTCTTGTCATAAGAACAATATTTCACTTTTCATAACATCTTTCTTGTTCATTTGCGGTGTTATGCAGTTAGAAATTGGTGGTGGTGGAGGAGATATTGGAAAAAAGAATTTCCATGGAGGAGGCGATGGGGGAGATGACGATGGTGATGATGATGATTACTTTGATGATTTTGATGAAGAGGATGATGGAGAGGAAGGTGGATTGTTCAGAAGACGCATAGTTATTCAAGAGGTTTGTAAATTCTTCAAAATTTCCTTTGAAATTCAAAATATTTTTGTTTTCCTTTGACAGTTTTTCGTAAACAACTGCATCGAGCATCTGATGTAATCTAAAATATGTAATTTTACTTGTCACATATGTTGTAGAGCAATGCATTTTTTTTCATGTCCATATTAAAAGTTAATGATCTTTTCGTTCATGTAGCTTTTTGACAAGAAGTTCGTAGATGCCGTGCTTCAGGAATGGTACAAGAGCATGACAAACTTGCCAGCTGGTCTTAGACAAGCTTATGAATTGGTAATATCCTGTATATTAATCATTGAAGGGAAATGTATTAAATTTATGAATGCCACAGGGATTGGTGAGTTCTGCCCAGATGGTGCGCTTTTTGGCAATTAATGCAAGACCAACTGTTTCTAGAGCCATTTCTCGAACGGTTCCTGAATGGTTATCTAGGGCTTTCATTGGAAGGTAGTTAACTTTTAAATGTCAACAATAATTAAATACCTTTATGAACAGTTGCTGTTAATTTTAGTGCTTCTTTTTAATGAGCTACCAATGGCTAATCTTATTGATTCGTATATGATGTTTGTAGTATGGAGATGCAACAGTATCTACTAAGCATATAAATTTCATGAGTTAATTCAACATGCTTGATTCGATATTTTAATCTAAAAGTTTGTTGATTTGTTTGTAAATGACTAATCAACTGCTATGAAGGTAAAAAGAACGCACATCCTCTTCTTCATATAATGTTTTTAAGTTTTAACTGCTGGTCAGTTGAATTATCCTAGATACTATAATTAGGCATCGATTCATATTCAAAGAATGACTATCTTTGGAAGACTATCTTCCTGCTATTTTAGTATAAATGTTACATGTTGATAATCTATAACAATTATTGTGAAATTATTATCTTGTGCTCTTTATTCTAAGTTGTTTTGCTTTTTTCCTTATGCAACAGATTAGGAAGTACTCCCCTCTTCAACCTTTTACAATTATGCTAGTTTTTATGTTAATAAATACCAGTAGTCTAATTGACTTGCAAACAAAGTACTTTTTTAACTATCCATTTTGAAATAGATTATTTTATGATGAAGCTGGAGAAGAATATGCAGAACTTTCAGTAATATTTCGTAGTTAAAAGAAGGAAACAGCTTATAATTGTAACAGGTATCAGGGGTATCTGCAATGCCAATGGGGGTGGATGTTTGTTAGTCCTAAAGAACATTTCTTACTGAGTTATATTGATGGTTTTCTTGCTTGGTTTAGGTGATGGAGGCTATTCATCTAATATGTTGTTTGCTCTATATTACCAATATTTCGTTTTAATTTTATGATAAATCTAATCATTTTGTATAACACTTTGAATGATTGTAATTAGATATTCTTTTATCATGTTTAATCTTGATAGCCCTTCAGACAAATTAGTACACAGTGGAACTTTTTTCTCCTTGACATAGGTAAGCATTAAAATATAGCCATGGACTTGCTTTGTGTCTGTTTTATCTTCCAATTGAGTACGCACAGATCTTAACTAGTATATGTCGTCTAAATGACTATCATCTGTGGTGTTTCCTTGTGCTTGTGAAATCTTAACAATTCATATGGCCCTCGTGGCATTTTGATGTGCCTTATGACATATATTTGCACATTACATAAATATGATATGACTGACTTGGCACAGCATATGCTAATGTTATAGACAAATTTCGTTGTGTTACTCAATTTTCTTGTTTTCTGTGATTTTCTTGTGTGCAAATCATCCTTTTTCTTTGACAAAAAAGAAGTACCATCATGTAGATTTTGCTTCTAAGCTAATGAGTTACACACATGAATGGTTGTCATAGTTTTAACTTGGTTGGTTCACAGACAGTGAGTTTCACATATCTATCTTTTTTTTTCAACGCTTGTTTATTGACATATATACTAAAGTTACATCTAAAGTTTCTAGAATCCGCGTACTCATAGTTGCTAAAGTGCTGAGTAAAAGTTTAAGCAGAATATCTTAGAATGAGCTGATAGTCGTTGCCTAAATGTCAGTTGTTTATGGTTTATTTGTTTCTCAGTCAGTTGTCTACCTATCAACATCTGTTAACCTACTATTCTCATGTTTATGGTTTTATTATTGTGCTTTGCAGAATGATTGCAGATCCAGCTTTCTTAGTTAAATTATTGCTAGAAGAGACAATGACATGTGCTTGTTCTGTTTGGTGGGAGTTCAAAAATCGCAAAGAGAGGTACTACCTTAATCACACGAAAGGGAGATGTTTTTATATGTTCTGATTATTAATCTGTTCTCCTCCATGATGTAGAATCAAGCAAGAATGGCAATTGGCACTCGTCAATGTCCTAACTGCAATGACTTGTAATGGAATAATTGTTTGGTCCCTTGCACCTTCTCGTTCATATGGGAATACATTCCGCTTTGACTTGGAAAATACAATTCAGAAACTTCCCAACAACATTTTTGAGAATAGCTATCCTATGAGAGAATTTGACTTGCAGAAGAGAATTTACTCTTTCTTCTACAAAGCAGCAGAATTTTCTTTACTGGGACTAGCTGCAGGGGCAATTCAAGGTGCTATATCAAAAGCTTTTGCTTCCAAGAAGGAGGGAAGGTTGGTGTTTTCTATGTTTCCCCCTTTTATTGTGAATAACTCTTTGAAGATAATTTAATTATATGGCTTCTTAACTCAATTTTCTGGTAGGTTATCAGTGACAATTCCTTCTGTAAGTAGCAATGCTCTTGGCTATGGTGCGTTTTTAGGATTATACGCAAACATGCGCTATCAACTTTTAAATGGGATTGATAGAACTATGCTCAATCACTTCGATGTTCTTGGAGTCGCAATCTTCTTTAGTACAGCATTGAGGTATTCCTATCTGGCTTGATGCACTTGGCAGCTTTTTTCTTTAGTACAACATTGGGGTATTTCTATATAGTATCTTAAAGTACTGGTACTGTGTTTTATTTTAATGATACCATTACAACTTACTAATGGATTCTTACACATTACTTAACATTACCATAGTTCAATATGGTTTTGATGTCATCACTCTGGTTTTATTTGTTATATTTTTCTTGATTTATCCAAGTGAAGCAACTGCAATTTCATATTAAAATTTGAAATGGACCAAATGAAATTTTCTGCTTGGCTGAAATTGCTAAATATAGTTAACTAATTTTCTCACAAAGTAAACCAAATAAAGAAAATTTAAAAAAAAAACATCTCGTAAATTTCTTTCAAAAATAATGGAAATTGACACTTCATAAGAAACCATTTTGGTGGGTGTTGTGGCTATGCATAAGGCTAAGTTCTTAACTATTATATTAAATAAAGTATGTCATCAGTTCACAATTTTTGAAGCTTATCTTTAAGAGTAACTTCTTTAGATAACATAGTAGAGAGGCTACTGTCTACTGGTTGGTTAACATTTTTCCTGAAATTTCTCTGCAGAATACTGAATGCTCAGCTTGGAGAAACATCACGACACGCTTGGCTTGGCCTAGAACCAGATCCTCTTGTTGAGTCAGAGGATTTGTTGAAGGCGTACAGCAGACATTCAGATTCAATGGAAACCTCGCCTTCGAAATGGTTCATCTCAAAGAATGCAGTAATTTCTGGTCTTGGGTTGCTTGGAATCAAGCAAAGTGGCGAACCTGAATCCACACCCACAAAACCTCGCCGCAAGAGAATCGTTAGGAAAAAAGTGAATGCTAGTTCAGCATAGTCTTAGTTTACCCTAAGACAACTGCGACAATTTTCTTACGGGAGGTGTTAGGCCTAGCTTGCGGTTACGTTCTCGCAATATTAGATTGAACTGAGGATGGCAACATGGGTATCATAGTCACCAGACAATGCCCCTGAAATGTCAATTCGCTGAGGAAATGATCTGATGACCATATAAAACTTGCGCATTGTCTGAATTTCTTCCTTTTCTTTTTGTAGAAAAGAGGAATAGATATTCTTTCTTACAGCTGTAATCTTCAAGTGTCAGAGTCGGTTGAATTTTTAACTGCTTTTCCTATTCATGAACTTGTGGATCCATAATAATTGCTGCCAAGAACTTGCCATAACTCGACTTTACCAGGTTGTATCAATTTTAAAGCATGTAAGCTTTGATTAAATTGTTCAACCTTTCATTTTAACCTCACAATCAATTTGTTCCAGTTGTTTGGTAAAATAATGTTTGCCTTCTCGGGCAGAGATGTTAGAGCAATTATCTGTGCTTCCATAATAATCGTTAGTATCAATATCACCTTGATCACTCATAATACTCGGCTGACACTTGAAAGATTTCCCTGGTAATGATTACCCATGAGAGGGATATTGACTAAATATTGTTTTCTTTAGTATTATCAAACATCATTGTAGGTGAATGATAGCACAAATCTATATAAATATTAGCTGGAATAGATAGATCGTGGTTCTCTGCTAAAAAAATAATCTACCTTTTTTTTACGTAATAAATAGAAGAAAAAAAATTCTACCTTTTTTTAACAAAATAAATAGAAGAAAAAAAATTCCATCTTACAAATATTTTCAACCATGGGATGGATGTCGGGACGTGAAGTAATAATTAGAGTGATTACATTCATTTATGTCGTTGTCGTGTAAAAGGGAATAAATTACAGGGTTGATTTATAGTTGATCGTCAAGTGGTTAAGAGTGGAAGAAATTTTTACGCCGAAAATATACACCTTGAGGAATTAATTCCTATCCTATTATAATAAATTTATCACTATCTAATCAACTCCTTTAAATAATTAGCTTTCTTAAATTTGTTGTTATACTTAAAAAAATCTTTCTAATACACTGTTGAAATTTAAATCTTAGATATGTAATTAATCGTTGGAAGAACCGTAGCTCAGGGGCAATGATTTTGTTTGATCAA
>JBAMIE010180013.1:0-13381 GCA_037177295.1 Kaempferia parviflora | reverse complement strand
TCTCTGCCACTTTTAAAAACTGATTTAACCCATTTATATATTCAGGCTCAATTCGATTCTCAATCATGATCCAACTTTTATCCATATTTATAACCTGATTTAACATATAAAAAATTTCAAATTATTCAAGTGTTGAGGTCAACAAAGGTAACACATAATTGCATGGAACAAAAACAAATATCATATGACATGAATGATCAAATGGTAACACCTAATTGCACGGAACAAAAACAAATATAGTAAAATTGTTACAACTAATATAACTAAACAATAACACCTAACATTACATACCTATAGCAAAAATTCAAACATAAAGACATTGCTTATATAAAATAGAAAGCAAAATGCTAGCTGCACGGAACAAAAACAAATATAGTAAAATTGTAACAACTAATATAACTAAACAATAACACCTAACATTACATACCTATAGCAAAAATTCAAACATAAAGACATTGCTTCTATAAAATAGAAAGCAAAATGCTAGCTTACTGAATGAAAAGAGTTAGGTTAGGTTCAGAGTAGCAATCGTAATAGGGCTTCCGAGCGAAATCTTTGCAATAAATAGGGGGAGCGAAATCTGTTAGGTTAAACTCAACTCGACTAATAGGGCTTCGGAGTACCTGACAAGGCAGAGATAGACTCGAGCGGCGAAGAGTTGCTGCGGCGAAGAGTTGTTGCGGCGAAGAGTTGCTGCGGCGAAGAGTTGCTGCGGCGTCGGAGAGGAGCGTCGGAGAAGAGATTAGGAGAGGAGAGGAGAGGAGCGTCGGAGGAAGAGAGAACCGCCGGAGAAGAGATTAGGAGAGGAGAGGATAGGAGCGTCGGAGGAAAAGAGAACCGTCGGAGGAAAAGAGAACCGTCGGAGGAAGAGAGGACCGTCGGAGAGGAAGAGATCGCGAAGCAAACTGCGCGGAGAAAGAAGAGGAATTAGGTTTTCATCGTATTTTTGCGACAAAATTAATTATTTAGCGGCGATTTTATTTCGTAGCGAATATCTTTGCGGCGAAAAAAATTAAATCGCCGTAAATACTTTACACCTACGACGATTAAATCATTTTCGCCGCAAATAATATTATTGGCGACGAAATATGTATTTTCGCCGCTAAATACTTTAGCGACAAATATTTCTATTTTGCGGCGAATACACCTCGTCGCTAAATATTTAGCAGCGATTTGGTAATATTCGCCGCAAATAATCAATCGATTGGGCAATCGATCCAGCAACCTTCTGTGAGTTCGCGTGAATTTAAGGGTTAACGACGAAATATGAATTATCGCCGCAAACCACTTTTGCGGCGAGGTTTTAGGTTTAGCGGCGAATCATGATCGTCGCAAATTCTTTTGCGACAATTTAGCAATATTCGTCGCAAATAATGATTCGCGACGACACATGTATATTCGCCGCAAACTACATTAGCGGCGAAATATTTCAGTTTTGCGGCGAATTAAGTTCGTCGCTAATGGTTTAGCAACGAGTTGCCAAGATTCGTCGCTAATGATTTGTTTTAGCTATGAATTATAGTTTCGTCGCTAAATATTCGTCGCTATTTTTAAATTTTTTTGTAGTGATATTTTTTTCAACACTTAAATCTATATCTATCTATATATATATAAACAGAGAAGCTTCTAGAAAGGTAACTACTAAATTTCACGCCTAAATAATTATTTTGTAAATATAAAGATAAATAAATAAAATATTTCAAAATTTTAACAATTAAATTGATTCAACTCATATTTAAAAAGTCGGTTAGTAGTTTACAAATAAAATAGAAAAATAATGATGATAATATAAAATTTAACTATAAAGGATAATTAACTTTGAATTTCTCTCGATTAAAATTTTTTTATAATATATATATCCGCAACCTATACAATATGATTTTTTTATTTATTTTTTTATTTTTTGGTTAATTTTTTTAAGATTTCGGTTATGCCAATCATGTTTTCCTTTTAGGGTTCAGGGGTTAGGTTATAGTGTTAAGCACAAAAAAAATTCAAATCGAAAAAAATTTTCAGGTTTGCACGGAGTGTGCGGCATCAGGTCCTTAGCGTAACATTTCTCTCTCTCTATATATATATATAAACAGAGAACATTCTAGAAAGGTAACTACCAAATTTTACAGCTAAATAATATGTTCGTAAATAGAAAGATAAATAAATAAAATATTCTAAATATTTAACAATTAAATTGATTCTAACTTATATTTAAGAAGTCAGTTAGTATTTTATAAATAAAATAGAAAAATATGATGATAATATAAAATTTAACTATAAAAGTCAATTAATTTTGAATTAACTATGATTATAATTATTATAATTTTACTGACATAAGAGTTTTTTTTTTTTTTTTTATGAAGAATAAATGAATTGTCCTTTTAGTATTTAAAAAGAAAATTAAAATACGCTTTGAATGATAAAGAAAATAAAGGACATCTTTGAATGATAAAGGAAATAAAGGGCATCGAGAGGACGAGAACAGAACAGTCCAAATCAACAAATTCAATTAATAGAAGATCCAATGCGAAATACTATAAAATATTATTCTATTACTTTTTCTATTAAATATTTTATGTATTTTTGTGCGACTTATCGTGAATTTATTTATGAGAAATGATATGCACAAAAAAAAAAATATTAATAAAAAAATTTAAGAATAGACTCATAATGTGATGGGTCCCACAAAAGGTAAGTGATGAGTCATAAATTTATGTGTCTATTTCTGAACTTTTCTCTGAGATTTTTCTCTGTGCATATCATTAATGAGGGCGTTTGTTTAAGGGAAATAAGGGTGGGGAATGAGAATGAAAATAAATGATTGTCATTATTTATGTTTGGATTACAAGAATAGAAATACAAATAAGGGAATGAGTCCTTATAATTGGACAATGACTCATTCCCGTGTCTTCCCCTTCAATCAACTATTACTTTATTTTCAGCAATCAAAATTTTCCTTTAATACTAAAAATAACATATTACTTTATTTTTAGCAATCAAAATTTTCCTTTAATACTAAAAATAATCTTTCTCATTACTTGATTCAAAATAAACAATATTAATTATAATTGTATTTATTCTGAATTTGAACCAGACACTGATAATGTAATCTTGATTCCCATTCCTATTGACCCATAATCATACTCATTACCATTTCTATTGATAAATTTAAACCAAACGCTCCCTTATTTCTACCACACTCCTATATGCTCCGAGACAACTTATCTCCGAAAAATTATTAAAAGGTCTAATTTGCTAAAGGCTCGTGTTAGGTTAACACTTAGCAAACTGTCCATTTACGACGTATTAAAAGTTTGAATTGTAAATTAACCACGGAATACAGGAATTCCAATGCTATTTTTTTATTTTTAATTTAATTTAATTTTTAACTTTAACAATCAATTTTTGAAAGGCAATCATTATTTTATGACTAATTTTAAAATCAATTAAAATATAACTACCGATTAAAAATTTTCTTTGATCGTTAATTTTTTTACCTTTCTCTAATTTGTAACCTAATTAATAATAAAAATAAAATTTAGTCAAAAATAAAGACCATTTAAATTTTTGATGGTAAATTAACGACCGAGCATATGATATTGTATCACTATTTGTTCCTATTTTATTAATTTTATTATATTTTAAAATCAATCTTTATTTTCCTACCGATTTTATAATTAGTTAATTAATGATGATAATTATAAATTTTGATCGTTAATTTTTCACTCTGCCCTAATTTTTAACCAAATTAACTACCCAAATAAAATTTATCGATAATTTTTTTAATCTCAAATTAATGACGAAGCAATCGTATTATTTTATCCATAGCTAATTGTTTGTCCATTTTATCTTTTTATTATTTTAGGGAGCGTTTGTTTAAAGGAAATAAGAGTGAGGAATAAGAATGAAAATAAATGATTGTCATTTTTAATGTTTGAATTATAATAATGGGAATGCAAATAAGAGAATGAATCCTTATAATTGGACAATGACTCATTCCCGTGTCTCCCCCTTCAATCAACTATTACTTTATTTTCAGCAATCAAAATTTTTCTTTAATAAAAAAATAATATGTTACTTTATTTTTAGCAATCAAAATTTTTATTTAATACCAAAAATAACATGTTACTTTATTTTTAGCAATCAAAATTTTTATTTAATACTAAAAATAACCTTTCTCATTACTAATGTTGATTAAAAATAAACATTATTAATTATAATCATATTCATTCCGAATTTGAACGAAACACTGATAATGTAATCCTGATTTCCATTTCTATTGACCCCTTAATCATACTCATTACCATTCCTATTGATAAATTTAAACCAAACCCCCTTATATTCAGTTTCAAAATAAATACTGATAGAGTTATTTCTGTGGAAATGTGAGTTGGTCCGTGATTCATTGGTTGAAAAATTTCGAATCTATCATAATTTAAAATGGATTACCAATTAGACCAGATGAGATCCTCTGTCCCACTTTCCTTATGTATCCGTGTTCCATTCATTAATCGGATGGACCACATCAGATCATGCATCCTTGAGATGTGATATGATCTAATGTGGTCCATCTGATCAATGAATGAGACACGGATACAAGAGAAAGTGAGACCGAGATACCATCTGACAATTAGACAGGTCAATCCACATCATCATAAAAAAATAATAATAAAAAAATTATAATTTTAACGTTTTACTTAGTAAAATTTTATTAATCAAATATTTATTAGAAATAGATATCTTAAATATAATATATTAATATTTGATAAAAATATTATTTTTATTTAAAAATAATAATAATAAAAAATAATAAATTGACATAAAATTTGGTTTACATGTATTTTTAACTTGGGGCCAACCTAAGTCTAGTGCGGGTCAACTCGCATCATTCAGGTCTAGTGCGGGCTAACCCTTGACGAACTTAGGTTGATAAAATTTTAATTTAACTTAATTTAGTGGGATAGATAAATTCGATAAATTCGGATCTACTCGTTACAATCTGTGGCCCTTCATTTTTAATTTGTTCACTTTACTCTAATTTTTGATAAATTGTGGCCCAAACATTGAACTGGTCCAGGCGAACTTTGGGCCCAACAGCTTCATTAGCGAGGATCTCCACCGTTAAACTCTCTGGAGCGAATCTCGAGGATACCAAACTTAGGAATGTATTCTACGGTGGGTTTCGTGTTCTGCACGAATCAAGAAGCACGTATTGATACCGTAAAGAGCGCTGGGTTCGTTTATCATCGAATTACCGAGAAGGTGCATTTTGGGTATGAAATTTAAGTATGAAAAAGAATTGCCAATGCCGTAAGCAATAGGTCTGAGTAAACCTGCTCTCCATTTCTATTTATGGCGCCTCGTCCTCCTCCTACGCCGCCGCCTCCTCTCTCCCTCTCCTACGATTGGCAGGTAAACCTATTGTGTCGTTCTTACTGATCTAATTCCTTCTATTTGTTCATCGAATGGTTTGTATCCTATGCTTTGCGGTTGAATTCATTTTTAGGTTTTTGTTCTCATTTTGTTTTGCAGAGTGTTCTTTATTATCCTTGATAGATCTGTGGATTAGATATCCAGGTTTTTGTTTTGAATGCAAGAATTTATTCTCTGTTTTGCTTCGTAAGATGTAGCTCACACTAGAAGAAAAATGCGCATTGAAATTCAAGTATCTGGTTGGATCGGGAGGCTCGGAATTTGGTGTTTTGATATCATATGAGAGACTAAGATACCTGCCTCAAAGAGGAACAAGTTTTTTATGTATAGGATTCTGAGTATACCTAGCGCTGCGAATACCCCTCTGAGTTTGCTTGATAGTTATACCTGGGTTTATTCTATCATTGTTGTCTCTACTATATTGTGCGGTCTGATATTAAGTATATGGTTATATAAGACGGTGCAGTGAACTATCGCTTGCAATCTTGGTTCCTGTTTTCATTTTAGATGCATAACGTTTTAACATATTTATTTCTGACTAACATTATGGAAAAAACAGTGTACACTCTTATACCTATTTTCGATCATTACAGTTCTGAAGACATTACACATTACAACTAATCAATCCAATACCTTCAGCACTCCTCAAACCGGTGCATAAATACTTTCTATATCTAACTTGTGATATGAATTTGCAATTTAGACTAAGTTATGACCACCATAAAGTGAAAATATAATTGGCCTAGACGAAACAATATTTTATTAGTTAAAAAAACATGCAACCAATGATCCCTTTGACCTTTGATCAGAAAAGTTCTGAAATAGGCGATGAAGTACACATGCTAAAATCTCTTTGACTTTAATTCAGTTAAAAAAAAGTGAGAATAAGGAAATGATGAAATGGTCCTAAGATGAATAGATATTGGAAAAAAGTCTCTAGAATGAGCTTTTCCTTGTGTGGGAAATACAACGAAAAAATCACTGAGGATCCCAGGTGAAAGATGGATAGCATAGGTTGAGCCTTGCTGGATTTGGCAAAATGAGCATTTTGTTTTCTCTGTTCAGGTCTACATAGGCTTTTAGGCAGCAAATATGCAACCCACATATAAGATAGTGCTGAAAGCAGGAGAAGAAGCAGCAACAACAACAAATAGATGCCTACAAAAGAAGCTAGAGGAAGAGCCAAATCTTGAAAGTAGAAGTGGCTTATGAGACGTGGAATAATAATAACAATAATAAATCTGGTTCAAAAGGTTAAAGGGGATTCTACCCTAAAACTGTTATTTTCTGTCAGAAGCATCCCATTCAAAGGGTAGAGTTAGTGAATCTGTTGCAAGAAGAGGATGTGAATGTTAAGGTCGTCAACAAGTTGTTGGCTGTGCTGGGCGTTTGTAGATCCTTCATTCATGAACTCCTATGGGGAGTTGGAGGTGGACACCACAAGTGAAACATTCCTCCCAATGGCCGCATATGGATTGGATCCATTGAAGAAGGGATTGTCGTTGGAAAATTTCAAGTTCAGATGCTTCAAATTAGTGTCGACTCACATTCAACAGGGAAAGAGGAGGCCACAAGAGGAGTGTGTGGTTGTGGGGATGATATCCTCTTGCAGAGTTGGTCGGTTATAGTTCATTTGGAGAAGAGCACACAAAGAAAGCATTATCCACATAGAGGAGGTCTCACATCATATGACAATGGCATCGGTTGCAATACAGGACCTACCTGGGATGTTGCAAGACCAGTGAAGTGCTCTTGGAGGACTGGTGCAACTTGGTCATATAAAGGTGTCAATAAGGGCTTAGTTGCTTGAAGTAGGTTACCTCTACGACCTTGCTTTAGAGAATAATAGTGGCGAAAAGATTGCAACATGCTTGAAGCAAATCACCACAAGAAAGATCTTTGATGCCATGGGCAAAGATGGAATGTGGGCACAGGCAGGGGAATCTGGCATAGGCCATTGAAATTGTTGGCTTCCTATGGGGAGTATTGTTGAAGAAAATCCTAAACTTGGAAGGGGTCTTTACTACCATATAAAGTTTAGAGAAGGAAATATTGCATTGCCTTGACGAGAAAACCATTACATGAATATATACAAACTCAAGATAGAATCTTATACTTAGAAGTACTAATGCAGGACAAAACCCACCATAAAGAATGACTAATAAAGTCACTATTTTCAACAATTTGAAATAAGACTATCATGTTGTTTTTTTATCTTCGATGTATCACTTAGTTTTGCATATAAGATCAAACTACATATAATATCTTTATTTTTCTTATACACCTATCTGTTCTTTTGTTAAAATTCTTGTCCAAGTCAACTGTGACCTCGTCATCTCACCATGCTATGTCATGCTTGCAAAATTATGATCATCCAATTAATCTATTTGATAGTGAAGATTTTCTCTTACCTAAGGATTTCAATTTTGAACGCATAGGATTCTATACTACTTAGTTTTTGTGGCATGCTATCTGAATCGTCAATCTCTGGATATGATGTGCCCTAATACATCTGTTGGACATTGTTACTCCCTGTAGGCACCGTGAGGATCCAAGGGTATTTTTCTCTTGTCAGGAGAGATGGTTGGTTCTTTGTTTCATTCAGTAATTCTTCCTCCTGTTGCCGTGAACAAGGGTCAAACTCAGCTTCTAGGCTCTGGAAATGCTAAAAGGAGTGTGCAAATGATGTGTTATCATAGAAGACCTGTACTTCAATTGCAAGGCTTTGCAGGCTTGAGAAGAATAGATACCCTTGGCTCCTCATCAAGATATAAACATGATTTCTGTTCGATGGTTTCAAGATATATATCTTATCCCCAGAGGAAAGCCAGTGGAGGAGCTGCTAAGGCTATGTTTGAGCGTTTTACAGAGAAGGCAATTAAAGTAATAATGCTTGCTCAAGAAGAGGCAAGACGCTTAGGCCACAATTTTGTTGGGACAGAACAAATATTGTTGGGCCTTATTGGTGAAGGGACAGGAATTGCTGCAAAAGTTTTAAAATCAATGGGAATTAATCTTAAAGATGCCAGGGTGGAAGTGGAAAAGATTATTGGAAGGGGAAGTGGCTTTGTTGCCGTTGAGATACCTTTTACACCTCGTGCAAAACGTGTGTTAGAACTCTCATTAGAGGAAGCCCGTCAACTTGGTATGTTTAAAATCTTCAGTTATATAGCTTTATTGTAGAACTTCATTCAGAATTTGTTTTCCTCAGATTTAGTTACATCTATTTAAAAAAATATGTCAATTTCAACTATCTGGAGCTTGTTGTACTCAAATTTGGCCACATTTATTTTTTATTTTTTAAAATTATGCTAATTTCACCATCTGCTAGTACTTTCATCTACTTTCCATTTCAAGTTTCAATCACTTGTTCAATACATTTGGGCTTCTTTTATTTCATGCAGCTTCTGATATTCTAATAATGTGATTTCTGAAGTGAATAGAATGCCAGCAGTATACTGCTAGCGTGACCGAAAGTAGAATGCCACAATGCCACTTATTCCAAATCAGCAAAGAGCTAACTAGATAGAAACATTCTATTTATTTATTTATTTATTTTTTTTTGGATCACTTGATCCCAGGATGTATTAATATCTCATTTGCACTGGACCATATTTGTAATGACCTAGATGTTGGTCATTCATAATTATTGTTGAACATAAATTAATGGGATATTGCTGATGTAATCATCCTCGGGTCAAGACTGATTAGTTTGAGTGTTTGACTAAACTGGAGTGGATTCGATCTTGAGTTTCGATGTTTGGACAATACGTGAGAAGAGATCAAATAGGTGAAGGTTGATAGGATATTTGACAATCTGTGAGTCAAATATGTGAGAGGGAAGTGAAATAGGTCATCGAAGTCTGGATACTTGACCGGAAAGTCTTAATTTAATCCTAACTGGAGGTTAGGAAAGGAAAGCCTAATTGAGGTTAGGCAAGGTGGAAGTTTACTAAGTGACTAGTCCTAATTGCGGTTAGGCAAAGGGAAATATAAATCCAAGTGGGTCAAGGCGAACCGTACTTAGTGATCGGAAGTCCGACGTGAAGTTGCAAAGAGAATGTCCAAGTGGATCAAAGGTTGATTGGACACTTGACACGAGAAAGTCCAAGTGGGTCAAAAGTTACGGACATTTGGTGAAGAAGTCCCGTCACGGTTGATCGAATGTTGGGTAAGGGAAACGGATTAAGTAAGTTAGGGTTAGGCATTGGAGCAATCGAGGCTCAATCAATTGGCCCTAAACTAATCGATTGTAGCATTCAATTAGGGCATGATTTCGTGAGAGCACAGATGGTGCCGGAATCGATCGGGGCATTCGATTAAACAGTGTTAATCGATTAGAGAAATTGATTGAACGCTTCGCGGAGGCTAAAATCGTGTGAGCATTGAGAGGTGTTGAATTGATTGGGCCAATTGATGCAACCCTCTCCAATCGATTGGGGCAATCGATTGGAGTGATTTTTGCTTAGCACAGTGGCATGATGAATCGATTGGGATGGTACCCAATCGATTGAGAAGTTTTTCACGGAAAACAGAAGCTTAGGAAATCGATTTGGCAATCGATTAAACGCTTCTGAATCGATTGGAAAGGACTCACTAGTCAATTAAGGTTTGAAAAAGAGTCGTTCTGTAGGTGTTCTAACGGTCGGATGTCTTGACAATTGATTAGGGAAGAGCTGAATCGATTAGAGGTGTTGAGTGAACCCTAGAAAAGGATTTTCATGGACATTTCGAAGCCGCCGGTTCTTGCGACGTTGAGGAAGAATTGCTGCTACATTTCCAACTGATCAAGAAGCATTTACAAGCAATAAGCGATCAAATAAGGTTTTCATTGAATTCTATATTTACTTTCTTGTTTTCACGGTATTCTTGTTGTGAGCTTGTATGAGGCTTCTCTGCCTTCGGATTATTTCCAAGGAGTGTGCACCGTGTAGATGATTAGTCACCTCAAGGAGGTGGATACTAAGTAAATCAGAGGTGTTAGCATTGTGGAGTCTTCGCTTCGAGTTTCCGCTGGAACAAACCATCAACGAAGCGATTGAAGCTATTCACTCCCTCTCTAGCTCTCAAATGTCAAGTGGTATCAAAGCGAGATCGCTTTTCATAGGTCTAATCACCGAAAGAGGAACGAGTAGAGGAAGAAGTTGAATAAAGCGCTAATTTCAAAGGTCAAAGACTTATCATCAAAGGAGCTCAACTTCAAAAATGAACTTCGGGTATAACATCCGAGCACCTCCATCATTCAAAATTAGAAGTTTCTACCTTTGGAAATCAAGGGTTGAAAATTTCTTCATGATGGAGATAGAGCAATGACTTGCTCTAATGGAGGAATTCCAAGCTTTAACGGATATCAAAGGGAAACTCCTCAAGAAAAGCAAATGGACCTAGGAACAACTAATAAAATATGAGACGCACGATAAGGTAACCAAAATTGTGGTTAATTTAATCCCTAGTGACATTTCGTGTAAATTAGGGGATTACAAGAGTGCAAATGAATTGTGGAGCAAATTGGTCAAGCTCCATGAAGATTCATCCTCAACGGAATATAATGAGAAAGGCAAAGAGGGAAACTCTTTGTTTCAAGGCAAAGAGGATTCAGAGGTTTAGAGATGCTCAACATTCAAGAATGAAATTGAAGAAACATCTATATTAAGGATTGAGGGGGAGGCCATTGACATCGAAACGAGAAGAAGTTTTGACATCCGAAAAATGAAGATTAAGAGTGCTCCACCTCTACAGGCCAAGGGAGCAAAATTTGTTAAGGTATATCAACTTCAATTTGTAAAAATAAAAAATCATATCATATGCTTTGAGTGTAGGGAGAGTGAATACTACAATAATAAGTGCCCCAATTTGATGAAGAAGAAAGTCTCAAATGACTCTCAAGATGAAGGAGAAGCTAAAAGATGTCGGCCCATGATACGAAAGTGCAAGAAGCACGTGCTTTTCTTGCAATCAAAAGGGACATTATCAGAATCAATGTCCAAGTGGGAGGAATCCGACCAAGAACAAAGGAGGAAGCTCAAGTTAAGGGGAGCTTCCAAGGGAAAAACAACGATACCATTAGTTAATGTATTTAAATAATGATAAAAAACATGTTAAAAACAAATTCTATCATTTTAATACTATTTATCATAAAAATAGGAAGCATGAAAAATCTAGGGAAAAGTATAAATCATTTAATACTAGAACTACCTTACCTAAGGATAGGAAGGTAGAAAATTGTTTAGAAAAGAAATCTAAAGAAATTAAATATGTGCTTAAAAGGAAGAATATCCAAGGCAATAAGGAAAACCTCAAATTTAAGGATAGAAAATCAAGTATTGAGGTCAAGATTTGATAAATTGGGAAAGACCCTTAAAAGGATGTAAAATACCTTTAAGGGGTCAAATGACCATAATTTAGGGATAGATAGGCAAGAGTCATAAATGGCAAGAGGGGTTTGGGATACAAACCAAAGGCTAAAGAAAATGTGTTATCTTACTATTGAGTTTCATATAGTTATAGAACCAACCTTAGGTCTAGAAGTCAAGTCAAAGTTTCAAAGGAGGTTATTTCTAGAGTTAACCTTGAGAAGGCCAACATGACTAAGGCTTCTAAGAAGCATAGGAAAGTCATAAAGAAGGTTAAAGGGAAGTTATCCCTATAGGTGATCTAGAGGAGACTAGTGTAACTAAGGCTTCTAAGAAGGTCATTAAAAAGATCTTTAGGGGAAGTTATCCCTAATGAATACCTAAAATACCCAAGGAGCACCAATAAGTTTTGGATTTCTAAGAGTGTGTTCTCTACACCCTAACTGAGTTTAGAGTGTGTCAACTAAAATTGAAAGGGTGGTTAACCCAACCGTGATGAAGTTGACATTTTAGGGCATTTTCAAGGTAGTGTGACACGTTGATTGTTACTCTTGAAGAGTAAAAATGTGCAAATTAAATTTTTTTTGAAGGAATTGAGCTTGATCAATTTGACACAAATATGATAGAATTTAAAGAAATGTCAAGTTGGGATTTTGACATTTTCTAGGGAGATAGGGTAAACTTAGGTTTATTTTTAAATTTGGTGATTAGTTAGTGATACTTAGATAGAAAGTTTAGATATTTTTTTGTTGTCAAAATTGCCATGATTGTGTGCCCTGTCACATGTCATGACATCATTGCTTTTGCATTCATATTATTATGAAAAATATCATATGTTATGTCTTACATGCATCATTTAGATATGATAATTTTTCTTTTAAAAAAATATTATGTATGGCTGTATGGATGATCATTTTCATACTTTTAAAATTCTCTTATTTATTGCACTGAAGAATGCATGAGTTCATGTTACCTTCTCTTTTTTCTTTGGCTTTTTCCTTTTGTTTTTTAGTCCTTTTTGTTTAAGTTGAAGTAAATGATCCATGTTGTTGAATTGCAGGTCATAACTATATTGGGTCTGAGCACGTGCTTCTTGGGCTTCTTCGCGAGGGTGAAGGTGTAGCTGCTCGTGTGCTTGAGAGTCTTGGAGCCGATCCAAGTAACATACGTACCCAGGTAACTTATTATTTAAGTTTGTTTTGAATTAAAGCAAGATTAGTATTGAAGCAATTTTGAGCTTTATTATTGAATAGGTTATTCGAATGGTTGGAGAAAGCACTGAAGCTGTTGGTGCTGGGGTAGGTGGAGGAAGCAGTGGCAATAAGATGCCCACACTTGAGGAGTATGGAACTAATTTGACAAAGTTGGCAGAGGAGGTAATCTTGGATCATCAACTTAGTAACGTGCTTGCTAATTATTACCATCAACATGAAGCATCTGAGCTACTTGGTAACTCTGCAGGGAAAGTTAGATCCTGTTGTTGGGAGGAAAGATCAAATAGAGCGAGTTACACAAATTCTGGGTAGGCGTACAAAGAATAATCCCTGCCTAATTGGGGAGCCTGGTGTTGGAAAGACAGCCATTGCAGAAGGACTTGCTCA
>JBAMIE010179991.1:0-13383 GCA_037177295.1 Kaempferia parviflora | reverse complement strand
ATATATACAGCTGATACACAAATTATGGTAAATTAGATCTTGAAATCTCCGTCATAATTTCTGTCAAATCATAGCAAATACCATAATCATAGCAATTGATCTACCATTAATACTTAATAGTCAACTGATAACATCCATCAGTTGATTGCTCCTCTTGAATTCAACCATTTATGACTTTTAAGACCAATAATCGATTGGTATTGTTTATCAATCGATTGCTACTGCATAGTCGAGTTCCCAACTCGATCCAAAAACCTTATGTTCGTAGCAACAACACTATTAGTCGAGTCCCTCACAATATTGTTATTGCGAACAATTGTGATTTTTCATTTGAGGGGAGAATTTTGGGAATACAATCAAAGTCTTATATTGAAAATACATAAAAATATAATGGGTTTATAAGATGGATTGGTATATAAACCCTTTTGAGTAGAGCTTAAAAATAAATTCATAATGGCTTAGACTCAAAGTGTACAATATCATACTAATCATTGTAGAAATATATGAATTATTTTTATCTTAACATATTTCAGTCTTTCCAAAATTGAATTCTTGCCTTACCTAATACTCTAGTATACTTCCTAAATTTGCACTGAAACTTTCAATATGGGATTAAACTCTCATTCACAATGAAGTCTCCTTCTTCCATCTCACATCTCTTCCATTCACATTTCTAACATGTATGATCCTGTCGGAGAACGAGGAGAATAGTCGCTGGGACACATGACGTCTATGCGTCGTTGGAGTTGACCTTCTGAAGACTTCGATGGAAAGACACACGAAGCCGGGAGAATCTGCGAGCCAAAAACATACTAACAAGGGGAAAACATTAGAGATCGGGCCAGGGAAAGGGTCCCAACGTAGATACTTCAACGCTCAAGTCAGCGACTAGGTGCAAGTGTTTGGATGTGTTTCGCGTACCTGCACCTGTGGATGGAGACTCCCATTTATAGTGCGAGTTTTCCCCTTTGCACAATATTGATGTCCTTCCTGAAAAACATAAATCACTTTGACATTCTAATACATTTTCCCAATTAGGTGTACCATCTTTGTGCTTGACAGACTTTAGAAGCTTCTATTGTACATAAAGTACGAGGCATATCCTCTTGTACTTGATCTTCTGACAACAGATACGTTAGGGCCGAAGGGGTAGGTAAGGCTAATGGGATGGGGAAGCTTCGACCATCTTTGCTAGCAGTCCGACCGATCAAGTTCTCTTGCTAGGCTCGACCGGGCCTCATACTCGGTCGGTTCCATTAACTGCAGGGGTGGACTCGGTCTCTCTAAGGACTTAGTTCTTTTGTTGACTGCTCCTCCAATCTGGCGGATTGTTCGATCGAACACTTACGCGATTGATGATGACTCCTTGGTCTGAACTGCTCGGCTCTTGACCGGGCTGGCTCAGCTGGCTCTTTGACTCTGATCTGACTCGGAGGGCCCTACCTTATCCACCGCGTATATATACACCAATTTCAATTTTAATCTGCCGAAGACTTTAGGATATTTATTTTAAAGAACACATTGAGATTGATATTTGTGTTTAGAGTTTAGGATTAAGTAGAGCATGTAAAAGACAATAAAGAGATATATGGAGAATTGTTTGAGGTTTTCTCCTCTTAATCACACTAGTGTTCTTAATCTAGGAGATCGACAACTTGCTTAACAATTCAGAACTTGTTAATTCGCTCTTCCTTTACATGAATCGATCACATTGTTGCAACATCAAATACATCATGAACAAGTATATAGTCCACTTTTACCATAACCTATTATTCCTTTATCCCTACAGATGGGATCCTCTGTCCCACTTAATTTCTCTGTGTACCTGTGTCCCATTCACTAATCGAATAGACCATATCAGATCATGTCACATCTCAAGGATGCATGATCTGATATGATCTATCCAATCCCTACACTTATAGTGGCATATAAGGGATAGAATTATTTCTACTTGACCACTAAATATTTGCTAGCCAGAATTGTACTCTAGAGAAAGACTAAGACATGCTGCTTGATTAATTATTATTTAATTATATCAATACCAGTTGAATAATTAACTCTTCCTCCTCTTGGTCATGTTTGGCTTCTTGCATGAACTGGAAGCCATTAAACAAGGACTTGGAGGGCTCCTTTCCTTCGAAGGTCCCACCTTGCTTCTTAATTTTATTAGCTATATATATATTATAAATTGTACATCACAAAAAATATATATTTTAATTCTCTCAACCACTGACCAGTCATTAATATATTTTATGCTTCATTTGTCCTTTAGCTTTCAACTATATTGATCTATCACAACTTAATCATATAAAGAACATGCATGATGCACAGTACGTCTTGGATCACATAGAAAATGGAGTTTTAATATATTAATTGAAGCCAATAACACCAAACCATCCCTTCAACAGCTAAGTGGGATTTCTTTCTTTTGATTAAAAAAAAAAAAGATCTTTGAAACATTATTTGTTTAATCTTTTTGTTGACTCTTCTAAAGATACTTTTGCTTTAGGGAGATTGGCACCATTATTGTCTTGTAGAGATGTGCCTCTTTTGTGTGTGTTCTTGTTGACTATGTCTTGTAATGCACCAA
The DNA here is from genome assembly GCA_037177295.1 of Kaempferia parviflora. Taxonomy (NCBI): domain Eukaryota; kingdom Viridiplantae; phylum Streptophyta; class Magnoliopsida; order Zingiberales; family Zingiberaceae; genus Kaempferia; species Kaempferia parviflora. Next base: position 10,793 of record JBAMIE010179991.1, on the reverse strand, counting down.
ATGTCAAAGGATCTTGTTCTTTGCCAAACGAGACCTTTCATTTCTCAGCATGAAGCATAATGGCTACAGTTGTTGCCATTGTACACAATGTTGCATTGATAGAGTTTATCATGGCTCATATTTCCCATCAACCAATGAAGGCCAATCAATGAGCATATGGCTTTTGTTTGATCCCGGAGTGACTTAAACAATGGAATCGAAAGAAATCATTAGAGTCGGGTGTCTTTCTACGTCACAATGATCAACAATCATATTAATAAAGTGAATTCCATGTTTCCTAGTTATTCTTTTGTTCGAAACGTTGATTAATGAATGAAATATTTAAACTCGAAGACATTCGAAGGTTTCTAAAAGGTTTTAATTCTACTATTAATTACTTAGATCGAGGGAAAGAAGGATAATAGTTCACGCGAATATTTAGTGTAACAAATGGAAAATTGGACAAAAAGAAAGTTGTGTATGTGTGTGTATGTGTGTGTGTGAAGGGATATGCATAAGAGGAGTCTATAAATTGGAATATATAACGGGTGGAGCCACCTATATAGTTTCTCCATACAAGGGCTCATGATGAGTGGGGTGTTCCATTATACATGATCTTTAGGGTGTAGATGTCGTCGTGCACAAAAGGTAATTTATAATTGCCATATTTAATTGGAATAATTTTATTTGAAGGGAAGCTTTGTGCAATAGTATTGTTGTTGTTGCGACCTTATGGTTATGAATTCGAGTCATAAAAATAGTCTCTTATAATAAAAGGTATGTAAATTGTGTATTATAGATTCAATATGGTTCCACGAAATCCCGTATTGACATCGTGCATCAGATTGCCCTTAAGTTTAAAAAAAAAAAAATAGCCAAATGAGCATATAAAAAATGTTGAATTTCAACTAAAGTAAATTGGTGACTAGTAGAGCTTGCTCGAATTAAGTGTCGTCTAGTTGAAGTAGTCGAACAAGTAGCCTAGAAGAGCTTGCTAATTTTGCTTGTCGTCATAATTTCAAAATTAAGTATTGTTCCTGCACTGAGATTTGTAAGGATAATTCGCCGGCAAATTAGGGTGTATGTTGATTGTGACCACCGTCGCCCCAGGGGCACCTGCAATACACGACGAGAATTGCCCCTACGTTTGTACTCAGATGCTCAAGTTAAAAAACAATAGTAGGGACAGGAATTACTAATCAAAGATAATTTTTTAGATGTAGATCCCCTTTACTACCTTCCTTCGCTATTCTTTTATACCTTGCTGGCGAACCCTTTCCCCTTCATCTTTAATGATGCTATAATAATTGTATAATTAATGAACCAACATTTAATGAAGAAGCATACCGTTTTGCTTCTTATGACTATTCTTCTTTCCCATTAAATAAGCATTAATATAGGTGGTGTCAGATCACCAAGACATAAATAATTAGCAGCGAAACCCCTATCATCCCGAGTAGCAGGAAATATATCCTTCCCAATCGGCATTTATACTGCTACCTTGGTTTAGAAATCTATACTAAAGGCAACCAGCTATCCGAGAGGTTATAGCTGAGCAGCGAGTTGGCAACACCAAGGCACGAAGGCAAGAGATTTTATACCCGCTCAGTCATTACGTACAGTCTAGCTGATCGAGGGATAGATTTCTTGAGCACATTTTAAAATTATTCCTCATGCTCCTACGTATTGTCCCGATCGAGTAAGATAAGTGTCGGATCATCTTTAATCGGACAACCGACCTACCGATCGGACTACCAGAAGCTCTATTTCTCTAATTTCTTGACCTTGACTTTGACGGTAAGATCACCTTTTATATTGACTACTCGAGACTACGTGGCTCAGCGGACAACCGCCACATCAAGAATGATCTTTTCTTTTGGCAGATGTTCATCCTCCTTAATTTCCTTTTGAAATCCTCACAAGGCGCATGAACTGTTTTCCCCACCACCATGCACCTTAAAGAGATACACAAGCTACTTTTGTAACTGTTAGTTTCAAGCTTTTCTGTTTACTCACCGGCTTTCTGTCCCATCCTCCTGCACTACTCCAAACTTGAAGGTCGTCTCAAACTGACCATCGATTAACTTCCTTCTTCATTTAGAAAAAACTGAAATTAACAACTTTGTCGATTCAAATACAATTAAGAAGGTTTATAACTAGACCTTGAACAGGAGGAGTCGATTATCAATTTGTAATTAATGTGCGCGAATGCAACAAGGAATTGAATTGATTAAGCCTTTCTTGTTTTGCTGCTCCGGGGTCTTGTTATAAACCCTCTCCTGATTGAATTGTAGCTGCTTTCAATCAAACATGGTGAACAAGGGATCGGTTTTGGAGAAGATGAGACTCATCGGTTCTGACTCCAGCTCGGCCAGGTCGGAGAAGAAGTCGTCGGCCTGGTTCGCCTCGGGGATCATCGGCTTGTAGCAAACGCCACTTCCTTCGTTGGCCAAGGGAGAGGTGGAGTCCGCCGGCGGTGCTTCTGCGTCGGGGTGGTTAATTAATGGATCGGTGGTGGTGGCGCCGGCGACAGTGGACGGCGGCTTGGTGGACTTGGAATGGTGGGAGGAGCGGATGGAGCCAGCGAGGGCGTTGCGCTGGGTGGGCCAGGGGTGGTTGTGCTCGGAGGTGTAGGTGACGACGAGCATGTTGGGGTCGGCGTGGCTGCGCTCCACCTGCTTCCGGGCGGAGCAGCCCTTGGAGCTGCTGCATCTGTAGTAGCCCCTGTTTCGCGTCGTTAATTAAGAGTTAATTTGCATGGAATAATGGCAATTAATCAGATCTAATTACACTTAATGCGTGATTAATTACCGTGGATAAGGAGAGCCCTTAATTGGTTTTTGGCCATACTTCCTCCACGCCCACAGATCCGAGGGAACAACCTCTCCGCTCGGCCTATTGCTGGCCGCCGCCGCCTCCGCCGCCGGTGCAGGAACGTATACCACCCTCTTCCCCTGACCTTTTCTGCAAACAGAAATATCCAAATATTGGAAAAGGAAGAAAAATTGTTGAGAGAATTAATTTGTTCAGCCGCACCTCCGTTTGTTGCCTGGAGTAGTAGCTCTGTGAGCCGAGATCTGCAGCTCTCCACAGCGATCCGAGGCGCCGGCCATTGGACAGCCGGCGGTAATCAGCTTTGGCAAGAGAGGCGACAGCGAGATCTGGTGCACCTTAGATAAGATGCTGCTACTAGTAGTAGTAGTAGTAGCAGCAGCCACGGCCTTTGGCGGCTGTGGCGCCGGCGGAGGTAGAAGCTGGAACCGATCTCCGAAGTCTCCGTGGTCAACGCCGGTGGCTACGGCGACGTAGGGGTTCAGCAGCGGGTCGACTTGGAGGTCAGCGAAGGGGTCGTAGCTGTTGGGGAGGAGCTGATCGATTTTCCAGTTGGCGTCGTCGTCGACGAGGAAGGGATCGAGGCCGGCGTTCGACAAGTGGCCGCCGGTGCGAACGATGTCGGTAAGATCGCCGTGGTTGCTGTCCATCCTCTGCAAGAAGTAGTCGCACATCTCTCAGTTTTGGTGACAATTGCTGACGTAACTAGCTCAGCTCAAATTAAGCAGAGGGAGGAAGAGGAAGGACGACGATGAGAGAGAAATTAATGTAGAGACTCTACTTCGATCGATTGCTTCATTAATTGGTTAACTCAATTAAATCAATGAAAAACTATTGGTCCACCAATATTTTGATCGGTTCCAACAAAAAAAAACTATTAACTAGTGGAAAAAATAATCGATAATAAGGAGACTAACTAAAGGCAGGAAAATAAGGTTTTAAATCTACCGGATTCATTTACTTAGAAAATTAATTTTATTTGTTACGGTAAAAAAAATTTATATATTTCTATAATAGTATGATATTATTTATTTTAAGTCTAAATCGTCATCGATTTATTTTTAGGATCTCTCCAAAAGCCTTATATCAATGAAAATATCTTTTAACTTTTAAATTCATAATTTTTTTAAATATTTTCAATTTGGGACTTTAATTGTATTATCAACAACTCTTCCCTCAAACGAAGGACCGTCATTTCTCTCATAGTTCGGACTTCCCCTTAAGTATCTGGTCACTCTTGACCTGCTTCGGGCCTCCCTGCAAGTATCCAGTCATTCTTGACCTACTTCGGGTCTCCTTTAAACTTTGTTTAAGGTCACCATAAATGATATCCGATCTGGACTATGGCTCTGACTCTTCTTTCGGTGGTTAGTTCGATGAAGAACAACCTCGCTTTGATATCACTTGTTACTATCCAAGAGCTCAAAATCACACCTTCTTTCCTCTATAGATTATTGGTATAATCGATCTTTTGTTAGGGTTGACCAAGCTCGAGTTGACTAGAGTTGGGATTTTAATTTTTGATTATTATGTAGTGCAAGTCCTAACAAGACTAGACAAGTAAAAGTCTTAGCAGGACTAGGTAAAGGGAAGTCCTAGTTGGGAGTTAGCAATGGAAGTTCTAGCGGGGCTAGATAGTGAAAGACTTAATTAGGTCCTAGGCAATTTAAGTCTTAGAGGAGATATGCGGTGGAAGACCTAGTTGAAAACTAGGCGATCGAAGTTTTAGTTGAGAACTAGGCAATGAAAGTCCTAACGGAGATAGGCAGTGGAAAACCTAGTTGGGAACTCATCAATGAAAGTCCTAGTGGGGCTAGGCGGTGGAAAAGCTAGTTAGGAACTAGGCAACCAAGTTAGAAATTAGGTTAAGTCCAAAGTGGGTAAACTATGAAATAAACACTTGGCACGAGACGAAAAGTCCAAGTGGATCGGACACTTGGTTGTCAGAAGTCCAATAGAGAGTTGTTATTCAACAAGGAAGTCCCATCAGAGTAAACTTCTAAAGGCTATAACTTTTGATTCGGATATCAGAATGAGACAATTTTTATTACAAAACGGAGCTCGTTCAGATATCTATGTTTATAAAACTCAAGTATTAGTTGACTGATTGGCTTGATTAGTTGACTGATAACTGTAAAAATTGAACAGAAGCAAGCTAATTCGATTGTTCAACTTAACTGATGACATCAATCGACTGATGATTTATATCAGTCGATTGGTGCACCAATCAAAGAGACATGACTCGTATTTACTTGATTGATGACATTAGTCAACTAATGGTTCAAATTAGTCAACTAATGTCGATCAAAGTTGAACAAAAGCGAGCCAGATTCACTTTTGGTAAAACTGATTAGATCAGTTGAATGATAGTTTACACCAGTCGACTGATGTTTGAATAATCAATAAAATTAGATCGATTTTAGAAAGTTCAAGGTCGTTCAATGGTCATATACTATATCAATTGTATGATGGGTAATATCAGTCACCTGACAGGCGAAAATCAACTCCGACCTAAATGCTTTAAAAGAGAGATTTCAAGGAGTTTTTCAAGGCCAGTTCTTGGGGGGTTTTGGAGAATAGTCTTGCTGCATTTCTAGACCAACAAGAAGCGTTTCTAAGCTACAAGAGATCAAATAAACAAGCTTTTGATTATAAAGTCATTTTCGATTGTATTTGCCTTTGCTTTCTTGTTTCTTGTTGTATTCTTGTGCTCAAGCTTGTAGGAGACTTCTCGTCTTCGGAAGGTTTCTGAGAAAGAGGAAGTTCTTAGTGGATATTGTGAATTAGAAGTAGATCCTTGGATTAGTTACCTCAAAGAAGTGGATACTAGTAAAATCATGGTGTAGTGCATGTGATGTCTAAGTGAATTGAAGTTTCTGTCGAGCATTCAACGACGAAAAGCTATTTACCCCCTCTAATTCACATAGATCTTAACACCATTTAGAAGACTACTCGATACCATGATTTACCAACTTTTCATAGGCCTTGTGGCAGACCGTGGAGAGCCACCTCAGGTAAGAGTTGTCAACTTTTTGCGATACATACAGGTAGGAAAATTGGCTTTGGATCTGATTTTTCTTTTTTTCTTGTTAAATAAAAAAAACTATGACAAATGTTTAACTGAAGTGCATGGTTCCTCAGTAATTCAATTACCATGTTACCTTACCATTTAATATAATATATTAATGCATATATACCACATGATTCCCCAGTCATTTTCATTTTTAACACAGAAAATAAAAAAAAATTAAGAAGTACTTGTTTATGATATAACTAATGCAACTTGTTCAACTGTGACTTCTTGTTGAATGGAGTGGGGGAAATTTACACTCTTGATTGGAAAGTTCCTCAATTCTTTTCTAGGTTTCTAGCATGCTTGGTCAATTTAAAATATATATTGCCTCGTCAATGTCTTCTTTTTTCTGTCATAAATTGTCCAAGGATTAAGAATTAAGTTTGGCCTTAATGTTACATACTTTCTAGTTTTATTTTCCTTCTCTCTTTATTTTATTTTTAATAAAGGAACCATTTTTCTGAAAATTAAATTAAATTAAATTAAATACATCGACTTGGTCAAGAGAAATTTGAAGTATATAATGAAGAATTCTTTGGGATTAGGCAATTAATCTAACTTGAGAAAGCTAATTAATTAACTTGAGAAATTAAGCCAAATGAATCTAACTTTGAATGCAGTTGACTAATTAATTTAATTAAATCCATCGTTTGGTCTTTGTATATCCTTTGTGGGTTGCTATTAATGCGTGATATATATAATTGCCTCGAACAAGCAAAAATCAAGGCCAAAGGTGCATGCTCTTCTGCACTAGAAATAAACAAATACAAAGTGTAACGTGGTCGATCGAGGGAACGCTAATTACGTATGCAATGAGATAACAACAATATTGCTATTGTGAGCGGGTGATAGGGTTGTTTCATTCAAATTTGTAAAATCTATTTTTATTATTTTATTTATTTATTTATTTTTCGCACTTAGTCTTCTTTAAAGCTTGTTAATTACGTGGCAAAAAACAATTTGCTTACCCCAGCACCTCTATCAACTCGTGTAAGTGGTCAAGGTATAGGGGAGGATAGACTCAGACGTGCTAAGTTTCGACCCATGACTTCATATGCAACCTCTCATGTCTTAACCACTGCACCACCCTGAGAAACTTAGAAGCTTGTTAATTAGTACCTCGTGATGGAGTTATAATTACTAGTAACTAATAAACAATTATATGACACCGAACAGAATTCAGTAAACTAGTTCTAATTGAGAAGAAAGACACAAAAATCATCAAATATAGATAATTTCTTTCTTGGTTTAAATGAATAAAATCAATTCCAATAAAGATAATGTCTTAATATCAACTAAATAAATATTTAAATAGTTTCAAAATCCTAATTATGTAAAAGACCAAAATAATTTTCATAAAAAAGACTAAAATTCTTCAAGCATCCAAAAAAATTTTAAACTACATTTAAAAAAAAATTGGACCGTTATGAGTTACATCTCGTAATAAATGTAAATCTCTGAATGAGTTTTGATCTGATAAATGTAATTCAATCAGAATTAAAAAGTATAACCTCTTAGACTTTATTGTTCAACATCACGAATCCCCTACATCACTATGTCCATACATGTATGCATCAGGTGTTCACGAGATGTACAATATAAGGTGTGCAAAATATATCATGTGCACACCTAAATTTTTTTTATTTAATTTTTTTTACTTAATATTATAATATAATCTTAAATCTTAAAGGCAATAATTTATTGGTATAATCGGAGCTTAAAAAAATATATATACACACATTTGGCTCATAATAGTGTCTCTCTCCTGCTCTCTCAAGAATCTCAGTTAACAAGATGGTGCCTAGCTACTGACACTAGCTAAACCCTAATAATTAAGGTACACTAAACACAAACCAAGAGTAGGACAAATTATGACTTTGTTTAGAGTGCTTTAATGACTCCTGGGACCTGTTATAGATCATGAGGTCCACTCGGCCATGTAATTGTTTTATTAAACTATTTATTATACACACTTCTGTTTTGTTTCCTATGAGATATACTTATCATCCACGCATATATGGATGGATAAAATTTTCTAAGTGCAAGATACCTGCATGAATTACTAAAAATAAAATAAAATATGGATAGAACTCACAATGGGAAGCAACCTCGAACTAAAATTGGAAGCATAATAATGACCTGAGAGTGCTTGAAATTAGTGAGGGAGGGAGAGAGAGTGTCTCATGTGTAGGACTAAGATTTTTGAAATAAAAAGGCTAAACAAAATAGCTCGAACCATGGTAGGCGTGAGATTTTAAGAACAGTACGTGAATTTAAAAAAAAAAAAAATCGAAATTGAGAATATGGGTGGGGTCCAAAAAAAAAACGATATTAAATCAAAATTATACATAACAAGAACACAGTAAAAGTCGGAATCGATTGGTCAATCAATTAAGCTTAGGTAATTGATTGGAGCGTTTTCACGAAAAATAGAAAATTTTGGAATCGATTAAAAGCTGGTAATTGATTGGTATGACTCACCAATTAATTATACAAATAAAAAAACCATTATGTAAGTTTTGAACGGTCTATCTGATGTGACTAATCGATTGTGGGACATTTTTTAACCTGAGAGAAACCATATAAAAGGGGATTTGAGAATGTTTTTGATATGCCAGTTCTTGGGAGGTTAAGAAAGAAGTGATGTTGCATTTTCAACTAATCAAGATGCATTTCCAAGTAATAAGACAACAAGCTAAGTAAGATTTTATTATTGTAAAGTTGTTTTCGATTTCATTTGTCTTTACTTTTGTTTTTCTTGTTATATCTCATGCTCGAGTTTGTACGAGACTTCTCTGCCTCCGGATTATTTCCGACAAGGAGATTTTCATAGTGTATATACTGTATGTGAGGAGTAGACCTTGGGATTAGTCATCGCAAATAGCTAGATACAAAGTAAATCTAAGTGTTAGCAATTGTAGAGTTCTTCACTTCAAGTTTTCGTTGTCATTCAAGTTCAAAGAAGTAAAGCGAGCTATTCAACCCCCCTAACTTATACATGTCCTGACAATTGGTATTAGAGCAAGGTTACACTTCATTCGACTAATCATCAGAAGGAGCAAAGAGCTAGATGAAGAAGAAGACGTTGAAAGTGAAGCCCTAAAAATCAACAAGTCAAAGACTCATCGATTGAGGGAGTTCAACTTCAAAATGAATCCAAGAGATGGATTTGGATATGATGTCCGGGCACCTCCACCATCTATATTGGGAAGTTTCAATCTTTGAAATCAAGGGTTGAGAATTTTTTATGATGAAAATAGAACAATAGTTTGCTCTAATTGAGAGATTTGAAGACCTAATGGACAACAATGGAAAGCTTCTCAAGAAGAAGAAGTGGACCAAGGAGCAACTCTAAAAATCCTAAATAAACAACAAGGTAATACAAATTTTGGTTAGTTTGATTTCTAATGATTTATTGTGCAAAATAGGAAATTACAAAGATGTCAAGGAACCATAGAGCAAATTGGTCAAGCTTCATGAAGATCTACGTTAATTGCTCAACCTTCATGAAGATCTACCCTTAACGTAAAGTAACGAAAATGGCAAAGAGGAAAATTCTTTGTTTTAAGTACATAAGAATTCAGAGGTTGAGAGGTGTTCAACATCTAAAGATGAAATTGAAGAAGCATCCATCTCAAGGATTGAGGGGGAGAGGCCATTGACGGAACCAATGGAGAAAAATTGTGCTCCACTTCTACAAATCAAGGGAGCACAAATCGTGAAAGTATATTAATTTCAATTAACAAAAATATAAATCATATCATACACTTTGAGTATAGGGAGAAGGGACAATATAAGAGCAAGTGTCCCACAGTAATAAAGAAAATGATTCAAATGGCACCAAGGGAAAAAGAAAAATAAAAAGAGGTCGGAACCTTGATATGAAAAGACAAAGAGACCACATTGCGTGCTTCTTATATAATTACAAGGGGCACTAATGTCCAAAGAGGAGACTTCGAAATAAGAATAAAGAAAGAAACTCGTATTGGCACCGGGGGAGGGGTTGAAATCAAATCTAAAGTACCATTAATTAATGATAATTCTTTATATCATGATAATAAATGTGCTAGAAATAAATGTTATCATTTTACTGCTATTTATTATGAAAATAGAAAGCATGACAATCCTAAGAAAAATTACAAGTCATATTATGCTAGAACAACCTTACTTAAGGATAGAAAGGTAAAAATAATGTAGGAAATAACCCTAGGCAAGTTAGATTTATGCCTAAAAAAGAAAAATGCTTGAGGCAATCATGGAAAATTTAAGTTTGAGGATTCAAGCACTATAAAAAAAAACACTTGTATAGGAGCAGTTATTTTGACTTTCAAGAGCAGTTTTCAACCACCCCTGCACTTTTATCATAGTGCAGATCCTTTGGTCCACTTTTCTATAGTCTCTTCCTGGTCCACATTAGGAGGACCGTTGGATTAGATCAGGAGGGATTAATACATGGATCCATGATCTAATCTAATGGTCCTCTTGATGTGGACCAGGAAGGGATCATAGAAAAGTGGACCAGAGGATCTCCTCTCCTTTATCATCGGTTTGAAAATCGCTCCTCTAGCTTGTTGTTGTCATTATATCCTATAGAAGTGATTTTCATAACCATTGATAAAAGTTAAAAAAACCGCTTCTATTATTCTTTACAGGTACAATTTTAAATCAATCTTATATGATGTACTTATAATAACGGTTTCAAACCTCTTCTATAGCTATATATTTAGGAGTGGTTCAAACCACTCTGAAACCCTATAGGTATTAGAATGATTTTAAACTGCTCTTATACACCATGGATATGTTGGACTTTCCGAGCCGCAAAAACCGCATTTTTACGTTGCGGAAACCCCGGAAAGAACCATACCACCGGATCCGTGCGAGAAAACATATTCGAAAAATCATGTATGAG
>JBAMIE010179975.1:0-13388 GCA_037177295.1 Kaempferia parviflora | reverse complement strand
TCTTCTTCTGCTTCGTCTTCTTCTTTGGCTCTTTTCAACTGATTGATGAGTCGCATCAATTAAGACTTCTTCGATATAGTTATAACTTGTGTAACTTTTTCCTGGGCCAATGAAGATCCAGAGCAATCTCAAGGATTAGTATAATCGCACTGGATTAGTTTGGCAAAAAGATAGCTTCATCAAATGGTCCTCTAGAACTCAAGGAAAGTGCCATAACTTTTACTTCCTCATCAAAAAGCCTTTTTAGCTGCAAACATTTTTGGCCTTAACTCTGAAAGCAACATTAGGCTCACTTGATTAATGTATTGCGTTCTGGTGTTGGCAACCTGTTGGTTGCTTGGAAAATAAAGTATAGAAGATTCACTGTCATAGTAATAGAAGTTGTATGGTGAGTTTAAACAACAAGCTCTGAGTCATGATCAACACAATGGCAACCAAATTATTCACCCTTTTCTCTTCTTTAAAAGTAAAGAAAAAGGAGCAAGTACAATACACATAGTGGCTGCATGATTGAACCTAGTTTATCTAACTCCAAAAGTATTATGTACAGATGAATCTTTGGCCGTGGTGTGTCTTCAGCTTCATTTTGAAGTGGTATTATGGTCAAGAGATGATTAGTTGAGAAGAGTGGAGTAGCTCTTAATTAGAGTTTGTGCGAAGTTTATAAACATCAACTATACTTGATCTTTTCATGGATGGTATCAACCAAAAATCACACTCCATTTACTCTCTTCTTTCTCATGGAAACTCTTTTTTTTCACAGCCTCAAACTTGCTTGTTGCTTAGCTTAACTATTCCAACAAGGGTTGATCTAAACTGATTGAAACACTTGATTAGTTAGACATGGCATGAGGCCTAACATTCACCTCTAACTAATTGAGGTTGAACAACAAGCTTATCTTTTCATCACTTCTAACTTGCTTCTATAGTTCTTTTTTACTGTGCAGATATGAACTACAGATTCATATAATCCTTCCAAAAGTCCCCTTCTATGCGACTCTGACTCCTCTTTTCTATTGTTCATCTTCTTAATATAGACGTATCACTCATCCAGTGGCTTTCAAAATTAGTGGCTAAATTTATGCCCACAAAGTGGATATAGCAAAGAATAAAGCACTGTAACAGATTGTAAGATTGTGCAGAGGAAGATAATGGAGAGTTTTTAAGACTTTCTTCGATGTTTTAGCTGACTTCAAGATCATGATATCACTGGAAACTGTTATGTTTGTATTGGAATTATTGGTGTTCTTTCTGTCCTTTGTTGAAATCATATGCACGAGCAAAGCATGAACCCATTGCTTTTCTTGACTGTAATTTCCACAATGAATGTTATAAATAATCTGCACAAACATCTAAAGAACTGGAAACAATGTCTGATTGGGAGTTTGTGATGCAAGTCCTTTTCAGGATTTTATGTATCTCTATACAACAAAGCTCACAGAAAATACTTTTTATTTTCTATTGCATATTCTTTAGCGAATGCAAACCCAAAAGAATGCTTCCTCTTGTGCTTGAAACACTGTTAAACAGGCAGAATCAACATTCTGATGCATTCTTTGCTTCAGTTGGAGCTCTGTGACCCAATTGGGAACATCAATGCTTAGCAACTCCATCAAGATGTCTGTGTCGGATCCTCGCATCATCTAAGAACAAACACTAGTTGCTGCAATGCCTCATGGCATGGGTGCATCTCCCACCATGCACCACTCATTTACTGAGCAAGTGGATAACTGACACAGCCCAAGTTCTCTATCAATATATATATAGATACCAGACGTGTTTGTTGTGCAACAATAATCAAGCTCCATCATCACTGGTTTCCGGAATGAAGAGTAGCCAAGGAAGATGGAGCAAGTGCTTTGCGGTCTGTAAGCCTTACCTTCAGATGATCTTGCTCCAATTTGGCTACGCAGGCATGAACATCCTCACCAAGTTCTCCCTCAACCACGGCATGAGCCACTACGTCCTGGTGGTGTACCGCCATGCCTTTGCCACGCTCTCCATCGCCCCTTTAGCGCTCGTTCTCGAGAGGTAGATGTCGATCGAGCATGCCTCTCTTTTGTTCTTCTGCTCAAATTCTCGACACTCATGAACAGGAACGCACGTCCGAGGATCACATGGACAATCTTCGTGCAAATGTTCGTGCTAGGACTGCTTGGGTTAGTACTTGCACCAACATATAACATCGATCAGCATCGATCAAAGAGTTCGTAATTAATCGTTTTCTTGTGAAAATTTTAAAGGCCGGTGGTCGACCAAAACTTCTACTACGCTGGCCTCAAGCTCACCTCGCCAACCTTCTCTTGCGCCATGAGCAACATGTTGCCTGCCATGACCTTCGTGTTGGCCGTTGCATTCAGGTAATCAAGCAAATCAAATCCTTTGTCCTAGATTTCCTCTGTCCCCGTGTCCCGATCGGACGGACGTAGTATCCTCAAAATATGTGCAGTATCCTCGTGATGTGCACCGCGTCCCTTTAGATATGATCTAGTCTGTTCGATCAGTATTGGGACACGGAGACACGGAAAATTTGGGACAGAAGATTTGAACTCAATATTGAGAGCTTCTTGTGAAGATTTCTTCAGCACATTTTTAAGAAAAAATAATCTAAGAAAATTTAATCGATAGGATGGAGAAACTGGAGCTGAAGCAAGTGCGATGTCAAGCCAAGTTGATTGGAACCTTGGTGACGGTAGTTGGAGCCATGCTGATGACCCTCTACAAAGGTCCTGTAATGGAGATTTTCTGGACCAAGTACGTGCATGCTCATCCCCTTGAATCTGACTCGGCGGCGGATGGCTCCTCCGGCAAGAACTGGCTCATGGGCTGCATCTTCCTCATCATCGCAACTCTTGCATGGGCTTCTGTCTTCGTCCTTCAGGTAATCTATGTGTAACATTAATTCTATATGATAAAACAAAGAAGAACGGCCGCTGAGACACGCTGGAACTGATGTACTAAGACTTTTGAAGACGAAGAGCTCTGGCCTCCTGGCCTTGCAAACCAAAAGAAAACTAATTAACAAGGAGAAAATGTTATAGACCGGATCAGGGAAGGGGTCCCAGCTCTGACACTCTGACGCTCAAGTCAGTGGCCCTGTTTAAAAGAGGAGGATGAACAATAGGAGTGTAGAGCGTGTAAGTGTTTTGTGCGTATCTGCGTCGGTGGATGAAGACCCCTATTTATACTGTAGATTTTATCCCTTTGCACGCATTAATATATTAATGCATTCCCTGCTAAGGGTAAATCATTCTGACATTCTAACATGTTTCCTTATGTGAACATACTGTTTATATGATTCTTGTCAGACTTTAGAAGTTTCTGCTATACAGAAAGTACACAGCACATCCACTGGTACTTGATCTTACAACCGGTATGCTAAGCGCCAACGAGGCAGGGTAGGTGAAGTTGATGGGACAGGAAAGCTTCGACTGTCCTTACAGTTAGTCCGCTCGATCAGCCTGTCAATCACTCTAGCCGAACGTCCTTCTTGGGCTTGACTCGGTCAAATCGGTCGGCCTGGTCGGCTTAGTTGTCCGACTGATTTGACCTTCTTTGATCCGGACCACCACCTCAACCATTTTCGTGACTCTTACGGGACCTTGCGGCCCTACCTTATATACACTCGTATCACTATATGCTAAATTGTACACTGTTCCATGTTGACTGAACTTGCTCTGCTTCAACAGACTGCAACGTTAACGAGGTACGATGCTCCCTACTCCCTCACCACATTGATGTGCTTAATGGGCACTCTGCAAGCCATTGTTGTCACCTTTGTGATGGAGCGCAATCTTTCTGTGTGGAGCATCGGCTGGGACATGAACCTCCTTGCTGCTGCCTATGCTGTTAGTCTGTCTCTCTTCTTCTTCTTCTTATTTTCTTTATGAAACTTTGTGCATAATCAAGAGGAGAACTTTTGGTGTGCAGGGGATAGTGACATCAAGTATGGCCTATTATGTGCAAGCTTTGGTGATAAAGGAGAAAGGGCCAGTGTTTGCATCTGCCTTCAGCCCTTTGATGATGATTATAGTGGCCATTATGGGCTCTTTCATTCTTTCAGAGAATATATATTTGGGAGGGTGAGATCTTCATATGTACAATATACTTGATGATCGACCTGATTCTCACTGTTTTCTCTTGCAGTCTGATTGGCGCAGTGCTTATTGTTGTGGGACTCTACTCGGTTCTCTGGGGAAAGTACAAGGAGGACAAGGAGGAGAAGGAGAAGGAGATGGAAGCCATGGAAATAATCCCAGTAGCCATCAAGGAAGCTCAAGGAGCATGACAACTGCTGCTGAATGCGAGGTTGTTGTAAAAGTAGTCAATGTTCTTGTATCAGTGAAGGTGACGAGGAGATTTCGTGTATCTCGGTGTCTAATATATCATAAAGTGGTGGAGAATGATCTTTCTCCTCCTTTTAGCTTCAGCTAGTTCTTGTTTTCAAATCAGGATTCGTATATTGGTCCCTCCTAATTTGATCTAACGACTTTTTTAATTGCGGACCAGGAGAGGACTAGGAATTACGGACCAGAGAATCTAAGCTAATTTCATAGAACGAATCCTCTGGTCTGCAATCCATAGTTTCTTCCTGGTCCAGATCAGGAGGACTGTTGGATTAGATCAGGGATCTATATATTAGTCCCTCCTAATTTGATCCAACGATCCTCTTGATTCCGGACCAAGAGAGGACCAGAAATTACAGACCAGAGAATCTACTCTCGTTTCATAGAGTAGATCCTCTGGTCCACAATTCATGGTCCCTTCCTGGTCCAGATCAGAAGGACCGTTTGATCAGATCAGAGATTCATATATTGGTCCCTCCTAATTTGATCCAACGACCCTCTTGATTGCGAACCAGGAGAGGACCAAAGAATCTACGCTCGTTTCATAGAGCAAATCCTCTGGTTCGCAATCCATGGTCTCTTCCTAGTCCAGATCAAGAGGACCGTTGGATTAGATCAGGGATTCATATATTAGTCCCTTCTGATTTGATCCAACGACCCTCTTAATTGCAGACTAGGAGAGGACCAAAATTGCGGACCAAAGAATCTAAGCTCCAAGTTTCAGAAATGACATTGAAGACTTTTTCACTGTCAACAGTCTTGATTTTTCAGTTTGTTCCAAGAACAGGAAGAAACACTTTTAAATCTAAACAACATTTTAATTTCATACATTATGAAATATATAAGAAAACAATACATTTATATTGACAAGGAATCCTGCGTTTTAACTGAACATGAAATCTTAATATAGCAGGAGAAGCCACCACAAAATATATATATGTATTCACAAGTGAGTTTTTAGCTTTCGATAAACCAAAACCAATCAAAGAATCATCTCAACGATGTATATAATGATGATGATTTTTCTCCCTTTTTTTTCGGTCATTACCTTTGATTTCGATGGAAATGGCGGATTCTTAGTCTCTCCAGTCGGGGCATTGGTCGAGGGGGCGCATCCTCTGCGAGCCGGCCTTGAGCGGGCATGGCGTGTCGAAGGGCGGCACCATGCAGTTGTACTGCAGGCAGAGCGATGCGCCGGCGGGGAGGGCGACGGCTGCCGGACCAATCTCGATCCCTGTCAAGAAGTTGTGCTGCAGGTAGAGCAACTGCATGCCGTTGCTGAGCCCCTGAACCAGGCGGCTCGGCACCTCGCCGGTGAATCGGTTGTTGTTGAGGTAGAGGCGGCCCACCGCGGCCAGCTGCGGCGGGACGGCCCCCCACAGCCGGTTGTAGCTCAGGTCCACCACAGGGATGACCACGTCGTCTCGCGGCGGCGTCACCGGCCCGGAGAAGGCGTTGCGCTGCAGTTGGAGAGCGGCGAGTTGGAGCGCGAACACGGAGCTGGGGATTGGGCCCTCGAGCGAATTCGAGCTGAGGTCGAGGAAATTGAGCTGGGTGAGGTTAGGGAGAACTGAGTCGACTCGGCCGGTGAGCGAGTTAGAGCCGAGGGCGAGGTACTGTAGCGGGGCCGGCAGCGGCGGAAGGGGACCGGAGAGCTGGTTGTGCTTGAGGTCGAGGCGAAGGAGCGGGGAGGAGGCCGGGAAGGGCGGCAGGGAGCCGGAGAGCTGGTTGTGGCAGAGGATGAGGTTGGACAGCGCCGGCGCGGAGGCGAGGGACTCCGGGACGGAACTGGAAAGCAGATTATAACTGAGATCGAGGGTGCGGAGGCGGGGGAGGCCTCCGAGGCCGGACGGGACGGCGCCGGAGAACAAATTCTTACTCAGAGCAACGAAGCGGAGGTCAGAGCAATCGGACAGAGCATCAGGAATGGGACCAGAAACGCGGCCTGGAACGAGGGAGAGCTCGGCGAGCGCGTCAAGGCGACCGAGAGCGGGGTCGAGTCGTCCGACTAGTCCCGGCGCCCCCGCGCGGGGATCGCCAAGGGCGAGCGTCACCACGCGCTCCCCGGCGCAGAACACTCCGGTGAAGGCGCAGGGGTCATCGGTGAAGTCCCAGGACGAGAAGAATTCGGATCCAGGCATGTCCTCAAGCCCCTTGCGGACGGCCTGCAAGGCTAAGAAGTCCACCGGATCCAGAATCGCCGTCGCAGCCCTCAAGCACACCACCATCACCGCCGCCGTCATAAAGCGCCGCCACCCCATCGGCCTCACCGGCTGTGCTAGTTTCTACGGTTGCTCTGCCTTCTTTGAGGCAGGAATCGGGTAATAAAGAAGGCGATGGAAGTGTCGATGTACGTGAAAGTTGCGGGTAGAGAAGACAGCCTTGCTCGGCCGCTTTCTCGTGGGGAAGGGCGTGAGCGCTTTTAATGGCGGAACTGTAAAGAGAGAGAGAATGAGAACAGAGAAGCGGAAGAAGACGTAGGGAAGAAGCTTAACTCATGGCTTCCTTTTCATCTTCTCCTTGTGATAATGGCGGAAATCGACGTCGGCCTCCTCAATGATCTGCCGCTGCTCTCTTCTCCGTTCTTGTTCACCAATTCTTTTTGTTTTTTTGCTTCCCCTTTTTTGTTAATGCCAATTATACGATGGGCTTTTGGTTCGGACAAACAAACGGCAGTCCGAGCCAGGTGGCTCCGCGGTCAAGTGGCAGGCAGCGCCACGTCGTACGCCACCAAACCGCCACGTCGTATCTGTTCGTGGCCCCCATAAAACGCATCTAAAAAGGCATGTACAACCGCGGGTAGGTAAAAAATGGGTGGTGTTTGGCAACAAAAGATAAGTCGCATAATTAAATTATACGAAAGGGCAACGGTCAACTTTTACACGCAACCTGCGGCCTGCTAACTGTTACTGTAGCATACTTTCTGCCGCCTCTCACGTGATGTCCACGTGAAAGTGAGTGGATTAGAGAAGCATGTAATAAGTACGAGTGGCCATTTTAATTTTTGTTTAATTGCGTGAATAATTAAAGTGGGACCCGGCAAAATTTAACTTCCCGATGCGTAGATAAACCTCACCCAATATCTATTTAGTTTTAGTTGGAAAATGTGAGATTAGTGGCATGGATGATGGTTCATCATGAGATTAAAGAGCTTCCACTGGTCTTGTTGGCGGAGTAAATGAAAGCTTATAGTATTTTATGATTAATCAAGTTAGGTAAAGTTAAGTCTGAGATGATTAAATTTGTCCTATAGAAATTGTTCATCAGTTATTAGATAAATCGGAAAATACTAGCGATGAACGATTTAGAAATCCAGCATTCTTACAAATCTTATTTGGAGGAAAATTCTCTACAAATACGCTGTAGCTGAGAATCAAACCGTGGGTATCTGAAAGATAACTGAGCATCCTTACTACTGCACCATAACCCCGTGAGCAGCTTATAGCATTTTATGTTCTTTCCTTTCAAGGATTACTACGAAAGGTGATAATTTTTACCTCGAAAATCTCTCTAGGAGAGTCCATGTGATTTAAAAGAGAGATAAATCATAAATGACTTTGCTAAACCTATGGAGGCTTTCTTTCTTTCTTTCAATAACGAGGAAATGTGAGAAGAGTGTCTACTACTTTACCATCTAATTAGTTCTTATAACGAGAAATTTTAACTATTTTTTTTTTAAATTCTCTAAATAAAATTCACAAATTAAGGGATACTAGACTTCTGAACAGTCCACCATAAGTACTTCCCAATTTATTCTAATAACTTTTAAAAAAACTTTTATAGAGACAGATCGACCATCTAAGAACTACTCAATGAGGCTAACTAAGTTGACTAACGAGGAAATAAACAGTTCGTTCCATCAAGAAATCTATCAAAAGAGAAAAAACTGAGGAATTAAAAAATCAAGCGAAACTAATAAATAGGTTTCAATTTCATAAAGCCCAAAGTTGAGAAAAAACTGAGGAATTAAAATTTAAAAAAAAAAACAAGGTTTCTTGCTGCAAGCCATACATAACAAGAAATATCTGAGTAATCCGAGGAATTATATCAAACTAGTCACTGTCCTCATCGTCAACCTCCTTATTTTCGTGATCAGCTACAACCTTCTCGATAAACCTCTTCTGGACTCCTTTTAAGATGCCCTGCCTTGATGGACCGTCGCCACTATGTCCATCATTTAAGACTGGTCCGGACTGGCAAAGGGTCAAGGCAACAGCTGAACCAAAAAAGATAGCAGATATTAGTAAACAAGGGAAATCAAATTGGTTTTATTTATTTAACAGCCAAGAACAAAAAGGTTCTTCATTTTTCTAGGAGTTGATGGCAAAAGCCTCTGAAGCAGATTTAAGGAGAACTGTGCATTCCTAGAAGAAACCAGATGAAAAGAATAGCATGGAATTAGGCAACATTATTTTTTTTTCTTTTTCTATTGATTTGAACAACTAAAATTCCTTCTTTTTTCCTCCCTTCACATAAACAGCAAAAGAGATGTCCCACGAATGCAAACTTTTGCGCCCTTAATTAATCATATAGTTATTTTGAATTTTGATGGTTTCCATCTCATGCTTCTTGAATATCGTTCAAGATCAAGATAATAACAAATTCGGGTCAAATGCTACTTGGTGACAATTTTACTAAGTGCTTCAGCAGGTTTGTTTTCATTGTTTTTTATCTTGAAGACAATGTTTCAAGACAAAAATATATTCTTGGTGGAATTCTCCCACTTTATATGTTTGGCACTCAAATTCTTCAAGACTGGATGAAACTTAGATCATTGATGTCAAAGCGAAAGAGAAACTCATTTGCATCAAGTAATAATGCCTATGTCTCTTTAATAAAGATGTAAAATTCATAATTATCACTTTGAGTAATGTCATATAGCCATTGAATTTGTAACTGGTGCAATAAGTTTCCCTTGTATCAAAAGCAATCTCAAAAGTAGAAAGATCTATATCCTTAATGATAAACTTTAATTGGAGTTATGGTGGAAAACTTTAGTCACATGGAACTCTACTTTCTTGAGATAGTTGTAATTGGATTTATTGTGGTACGCCTTTAATACACCTGTACAAATTAGTTAGAACATGAAACTTCTTACTCCAACAATAGAACTTCATCCAACTTGATCATCATTATGTATTTATTACCCTTCATGTGGTCATGGGTCAATAGAAGAGCAACCCTAGAATACTAAGCCTTTTTCAACTAGCTAAAATTTTCAGAATAAGATATGCTCCTCAAACTGGATACCTGTCTCCAATTTATCTGACTATTAGTACCTATTTCCGATTTTAAGAATGCATAGTCTTGAACATTTTAAAAAGTGCGTGCATGTTGTATACAGTCGATACATTACATAATGCATTTGTGACATGAAAACATAATTGTGGTCCATATTTTTTTGAAATGTAAGTGTTTTTTTTAAAGATAGCTAAGAGAGCCCTCGAGCACTCCACTCGGATGAAGGTGACTTTCAAGCCACAAGCCCTTGGCAACAACTCCCAAGGTCCTTACCAACTGAGCTAGTTGGTATCCTCAAAAGATAACATAGTGAGATTAAATTAAATCTACTAAAGTGATTACAAGTATCACGTAACAATCAAATTAATCTACCAAAGTAGTCTATAGTTCCATGTAAAATATTTTGCATGACAATAAATATAACACAAAATACACAATATATAACAAGCAATGTAAACCTGGTGAGGCAATCCAACAATTACCATGTTAAGCTAAGCAATACATAGAATATGCTTTTTATTTGTCTATCTAAACATAGAATATGCTTTTATTTGTCTATCTAATAAAACTAATTTAATCAAATGAACATGAACTTGAATGTGATTTAGACCACCAAGCCAGGGATAGATTCAGCTAGCATAATTCTTATGCAGATATAAGATGATGGAATGCAGTATTTCAGTGCATAACCCTAAGCAGCTCCATAGACAATTTATGTGGACACGTTAACCAAAGATTCTAACCTTACTTTCTGCTATTTCTGTTACTAAAGTCGTACAAATCCTTAATCTTAGATTGATGATGCAAAATAATTAACTTCCATTTTTAATAGATTAACTCTCAGTTTACATAAAAAAATAAATTTGATATTAAATCTTCGCTTTAAAGATAATCTTTAAATTCACACATCCCTATCTACATTGATCAGACAATCATGAAACTTCCTTTGATTCTCGTTATCTTGTTATCGCTCACCTGAAAATTGAAATGTAGATAATTTCATAGGATTCATTACATTTTTCCACTAATTCTAGCATATAAGTATATAAATCTCCTTAACTTTAGAACCTGTCATAATAATCCCGAGGCTGTATATCTGTTGTGACCTTTAGCCTACCTTTAAAGCCTTTGTACATTGATATTTGATTAAATATTTTGACTTCATGAGCACACTGTGGTAAGATTGGGTTGTAAGTAGGAGCATGAGGTGCATGAAACCTCAAACCTTAGTTGGGCAACAAGTAGAAGAAGCAAATAATAATAGCTTCGGGTTAATTTTATAAAAAACATGCATAATAAATATGAACCATATTACCTTCAGATGTACATCTCCGAGAGCCAAAGTGATGTAACCCTACATAAGTTCCTTTGACTGCACCATTGTTATACACCAAAATGGTAGGAAGGTTCCTATCTGGATAATTTGGAATGCAGTCAGTTGAGATTATCTTGACAAACTTGGTAGCTGGGTACTTAGTAGCAAGTTCTTCCAGGCACTGTAAGAGTAGGGCACAGTCTTGTATGCTGTCACGAACAACCCAATAAACAGTGAAAAATGATATTTTGCAAACAATGACTGAAGACCTAATGCGCTTGGGACCAAGCTTCAGTTATTTATAGACGAACATTAACTAATATGTTCAGATAGGAGATGGATTACCATATACCAATAAAACTATGAACTAAAATAAAGGGAGTCAAGAATGCAACGCATATGTAGAACTTTCAAATATTATAGGCTAACAAACTTTGTTATTGACGAAGGGTAGGACGATACCCTACGCAATTGGATCTACGCAAGATATCCTTGTAGTCTGGAAAAAACGCAAGCCACAAGTAATCGAGAAAAAAAATATCGTAGTGTCATAAAAAAAATAAATTTTAGAACAAGGGACATACCCTTCCTTGAAGAGTAACACGACGACCCAGACATCTTCCGGCGCTTGCGACACCTCCCGGACAAAGTCCGATCCAGAGATCTGCGTCACCGATCCAAATCGGGCAACCTTTGCAGCCTCCCGCATCTCCTCCAGCCTCCGTTTTCTAGGTTCCCGCCGGAAGGATACCCGAATCAATCATCATCTACAAATACATAATATAGAGATAAAGGGAGAACCTGGGGGCGAGAGAACCCTAACCTGTACTCCTCGAGGAAGCGGTCATCGTCCAGGTCGTGGTCATCCTCGAGGTCTTCGAGCTCGGCCGGCGTGCGGTCGTCAAGCCAGGCCTTCGATTTGGGGGCGAGATCAGGATCATCGGCAGGGACGAAGGGCGACGGCTTGAAGGGCTCGGGCTTCGGAGGGAGGTTGCCGAGACGCCGCTGGATGTCGTCCCACTGCGTGCTCGCCCCCTCCACGTCCTTGTACACGAAGTGGTAATCAGCCATCTCTCTCTCTTCTCTCTTCTCTCTTCTCTATTCTCTCGCTCTCCAGAAGCGAAACAGGGAACAGTAGAAAGGTCTTATTATACGAAGATAAAATGACAGGAAAATAAACTTATTTTCAGAAATTTATATTTTTTTTAAATAGTGAGAAAAAGTTTAGGGTTCTTCATTATTTTATCATATTTTAAATAGAAAGAAAAAGATCATTTTATTGAAAAATATAATAATTTAGAGATTTTTATTAAAAGAGATAGTTTAATTTTTTAAAGAATAAGTTTATTTAATTTGATTAAAAAAGTATTCGGAAGAATAATTTAATAAATTAGAATTAGAATCAAATAGGAGTACAACATTGAACTATCAATAAATAATCAGTTTTAGGAGTTTAAAAAAAGCAAATTCCAAATTAACAGGACGATTTATTTAAAAATACTGGACTGATGAATCACTAATTACGAGTGTTTTTCAATTTATCCATACCTAAGAAAAATTTTTATGGGACAAATCGATCACCCTCAAAATTAGTATGTGTAAATTGTATATACAATGTCAATTAAAAATAAAAATAAATCAGACGAAGGAAAACTAGACTTAATAGAAATGCATCCATCCATCAATCTCAAAAAAAGACAAACGCTATTAATCACACAGAAAGTTGATTAACAGTATATGTTTATGTACAAAAAAAGGAGAATCCATCTATAGGAAAAGAAACATGATCTAGAACTTAGTGAAGCAAAACTCCAGATACAGATTGTAAAGAGTTTTTTTTTAATAAAAGGAACAAACAAATATGGATCAGAAGTGTAACTTGGGTACACTTGGGTACTCAATTCTTGGCCTTCCTTTGATGTTTCCTGTCATCATATATACTGCATTTCAAATAGATGGTTAAATTCTCAAAAGTACATTTTGATAATTCAAGTTTGTAATTCGGAAGTAGAACTGGATAAAGAAAAAGAAAATTACTAACCGAATCGCACATCAAATTGTCAATTTCTATAGTTGACTCATCGCTTTGTACGAGTGCCATCAATCTGGTTTACAAAATGTTTGAGATGAATTAGTACTAGCTACTACTAAGATTTTGATAGGGAGAAATTAAGGCAATAAAAGTAGAGAATTTTATTTGAAACTCATCTTCATCACATAACATTTTTAAAATTTTGACATTTTTAAAGTCCCAAACCAATATTAGAACTTATGTTAAAGTTACAAATCTAAGAGAAATCATTCTCTCAAATATTAGTTGCATGTTTGCAAATCAACTTGTAACAAGTTTTGAGAGATGGTGAATTTTTCTTAAAAGCTTCAACAAATCGTGACATAGATTGGTGACTAAAAAATGTTTTAAAAGTTTTAAATTTATAGAGAGCAAGCTGATAAAATACCTTACCTTCTAGGACTTGGCTCTAGCC